>JAUMHN010369737.1:0-17211 GCA_032360265.1 Heliamphora ciliata | reverse complement strand
ATTATTGATTTGTATATATTTAATATTCGTTATTTTGATTCATTAGAGAGTGCGATCTTATATGGGTCTATATTCCCGGTGAGTTAGATAGTGGTATTATTTATATTGCGAATATTAATTATTGAAGGAATTCAAGTCCCGAAAGATCGAGATTGACGATACCCCCTTAAGGAAACTTATAAGTTTTGATCGGGCCAAACCCTGCTGGTGAATTTAATTATCCGGTGGTCAAATAAGTTAAGTGAAATGGTTTAAGGAATATCAAGATGCCGATTAAATTAAATTGTTAGTAATTAAATTTAATTGGCTGATATCGAGAATCTTAACGTGGGGAGAAATTGTAAGTATTTAATAATAGGAGCTCAATGCTATATGGTCTTGAGATTATGGGTCAGAGTGCAATTATAGTTCCTTAGTAGTGTGAACTGTCATTCAGTGTTTTATGAAAATTATAGAAACTGCTGCTGGTTTTTCATAATTGCAGATACCGCTATGAGGTTTGCTTAATTGCAGAAACTGCTGATACGTATCTGTGTTCCGCTGGAAGTCTTACTCATAATTACTCCCCAGGTCCCTGCTGTAGCCTTATATATATGCGGGTAGGCTGAACCAATTTAATAACTTGTATTCCAAGACTAAAGCTGTCCTGGTCTACCAGTACGAGTTCTCAGATGATTATAGCCCACACTATATCCGAAAATTGCATAAGAGAATACAGTAGAAGATCTGACAAGAGTTTCAACTCAGATTCAAATCGTAGTTGAAGATTTGACCGGTAAAAAGGTATTCTTCTAAATTAACTTCGGATGCATGAGTTTTATTTTGATCGTTCGTCATCAAAAGTCTTATCTAGAGCTCGTTTTGGCGATTGTCCCTCAAGTTAATTTTTTCCATTAATCGTTTACAAAAATAAAGATCTTAGCAGTCTTGCCTCCAACAATTGGTATCAGAACTGTTATATTTTTTTGTTTTTGGTTATCGGGGTCGAGTAGTTTTAGAACTGTTGCTAACTTTATTTTGCAGGCGTTCTAATCCCGATTTTATGATCGTCATTTATTTTTCGTGTTTGATTGAATGGTGTGAATGATGATGATTATTTTTTAATCATGAGGGTTGGCTGTGATAGATCGAATGTGAGCTTTCGGGACATAGGATCGATATAATAGCTAATTTTATGTTTTTAAATATATGTTTAGATTATTTAAGAACATGTTGAACATGTCTAAGAACACAATGAACAGAGGCGGCACCGCGGTGGTTCGGGTTTTAACGGGTCACAGATCGCGATAAGTTTTTAATGGTTTTAAACGGTGTTTTTCGGTGAGTTTTTCTGTAGTACTTATGTATAAAAAATAGTATAAAAATAAGTCAAAAACAGTAAGGGAAATCACTAAAACAGCCTGGTTTTGGTGGCTTTGTCGGCGGTGGTTCGGCGGCGATTTTTATGATTTTTCAAACCGTTTTTGGAACTATTTTTTGGAAAAAATTTTAAACATAAAATAGCAGTAAAATATACCTCAAAATACTGTCAAAAATTTAAAAAAAAATGGGATCAAAATCACAACCCAAACAGGTGGCAAACAGGCCGGCGGCGACGGCAGCAGCTTCCACGCAGTTTTTTGATAATTTCTCGTGCTGTTTTCGAGTAGTTCTTTTGATAGAAAGATTCTACTCTTTGAGAGCTTTTTACTGACATAAAGAACGTCAAAAACGGAGTTCAGATGAGGCTGGAACGGCCTCGGGAAGTTGGCAGTTCTAGGCGGCGGCGCTGGTGAGCGGCTGTAGTTTGTTCTACGCGGTTTTTTTGACGGTTTTTCGAACTGTTTTTGAGCAGATTTTTTCATTAAAAAATAGTACTTTTTGAGAGCTTTCTTTTGATATAAAGTACGTCGAAAATCGAGTTCGGAAAGAGGTCGAAAAAGTCCCGAAAAGTTAGCTGTGCAGTGCTGTTATGGCCAGCAGCGTTTTTTGAGGTTCAGGCAATTTTTTCAGGTGTTTTTCGTACTGGTTTCAAGTAGATTTTTAACAGAAAAATTTCATATTTCGAGATCTTTCCAACTATATAATGCTCATCGAAACGGAGCTCGGATGAGACGACAGGAGCCGCCTGAAGGTGGCGGCAAGGTGGTGTCAGCGGTGGTTGGTGGTTGC
Organism: Heliamphora ciliata; assembly: GCA_032360265.1. Taxonomy (NCBI): domain Eukaryota; kingdom Viridiplantae; phylum Streptophyta; class Magnoliopsida; order Ericales; family Sarraceniaceae; genus Heliamphora; species Heliamphora ciliata. Next base: position 15,060 of record JAUMHN010369737.1, on the reverse strand, counting down.
CGGTTACTTTCTCTCCCCCGGGGTTGATTTTGATGTATATTCTAATATATACGAGACTGATATGATATATATTGATATATTAGATAGTATCAGGAAAGCTTGATACAATCAGGATACTGAATCAAAGGCGAACATGGATAAAAACAATTGACTCTTTAAGGGAGACTGAAATACCTTAGTGTTTCACTTGGATCATAAAATCATGATATTTGCATATCATGTTTATATATATGAACTGCGTGGATGATTGTATATCTATTTTATTTATCCTGTTAATTTAATTAATTTAAAAATTCGATTTTAATTAAAATATTTTGTAATGAAAAATAAAATTAAGTTTTTTTAATTAAATGAAAAAACTTTAGATATTTTATTTTTTTACCAAATATCACGTTTAAGATGATTTTTTTAAAATCGAATATCTTAGAAAAATATCGGAATTAATTACGAATTTTAAATTTATTAAATAAAAAAATATTTAATCAAAATAAATTTTTTTTCGAAAAATATGGAACAAAAAATAAAATAAATAATTACCTTTAATCACTATTTTAGCTGAAAAACTACATAAAAAATTGTGCATTTATTAAATTTTATTTGTTACGCATTTAAACACGAAAATATGGTTTGATAAATCAAAATCTTTGGAATTGTGTACACAGAAAGATGTTTGATTCTTTAAGATCGTGTGGCTTTTAAAATTAATAAATTTATTTTAATTAAACGGGTTTTATAACCCTTAAAACTGTTTTAAAAATCTAAGTGGGAGAGAAAATTTATTCACAGATAAATCTCGCGGTCTCCATCACTAATTTGTAAGCGATACAATTAAATCCTGCGTATTGGCAGTAAAGCCTTCCTCCCCATCGGACAGATTAATTGTGGTATCGTCAGTACTAATTTCATTTAGGGATAATTCTGGATAATTGTTAGTGTGGATCACTTTTCCATCTGAAGGGTTCATTGCGAAGCGATTGATTTGGAATTAGGTGATGGTTAACACTTAGCTGTATATAATAATATCCTCTCAATCTGAGTCACTGCTATTATATACTGGACCGAAATTATGTCAATTATTTAATTTTACTTGGCATAGTCAGTTACCTAGATAGTAATATTAAAAGAAATTAGCATGTCTGGTCTTATGAAGGATAGTAAACGTCCTCCCATCGACGCATGCTATTCTCAGGTTACTAGGCTGCTGATGAATTAATTTTAAAATAGTAGAGGAAATCAAATTAAAATAAATTCAAAATTTTGTTCATCATAATTAACGTTTTTTTTAATTATGTGATTCTCAATATTAAAATGGCTTTCATTCTACTCGCTTTAATACTCAAAGAAAACAAACTAACGAGTCTGAATTTTATTGACTGAAAATATAACTTGGATATAATTTTAACTACAAATGGTATTCTTTCAATACCAGAAAATGTGTTTGTTTTTGAAAAAGGTTATTCCTCTTGGTCGAAAGGCATGAAAAAGAAAAAGATTCAGAAACAAAGGGACACGATTTTTAAGGTAGTTAGTGGGCCACGAATTGGTGTGAAAAGCTGAAAGGCAGATGTTTTCATTGCATCCAGGCTTGGCATTGAAAAAAATTATGTCCAGTATTTCTCAAAAGACAGAACAAATAGGGTAATTTCTGTTCACTGGTTGTCGAAACATATTTAGCGACGTTATCTACCGGTATCTGGTGTGTAGATACGGGAGCCACTAATCATGTCTGCAATTCATTGCAGGGGTTTTAGAAAACTCGTCAACTTAGTGATGGGGAGATTTACCTGCATATGGGTAATAATACAAAGGTAACAGCAGTTGCAGTAGGAGATGCCACTCTCAATTTTAGTAGAGATCGGGTTTTAATATTAAGAGATTATCTTTATGTACTTGCCATTAGAAAGAACTTAGTTTCCGTTTCTGAATTGGCTAAAGACGGATATTTGGTTTATTTTAATAAGTCTGTGGTTATTAAAGATAAAAAACGGGTTATCTGTTCTAGTACATTGGTAGATGATTTTTATATTATTACTCCAATATCTCCTACACTGTAATTGACTGAAATAAATAACACATTTAATTTACCATATAAGAGAAAATTTTATTCTTTAATGAACCAAACGGTTTTTTTAGCATTTATGCTTGAGTCATATTAATCTAAAAAGGATAAACAGACTGGTAGCAGATGGACTTTCGAGTTCATTGGAAGTGGAGGCACTTCCAGTCTGTGAATCTTGCTTAGAAGGTAAAATGACTAAGATGCCCTTTTCGGCCAAATGCTATAGAGCTAAAGCATCGTTGGAATTGGTTCACTCTGATGTGTGTGGTCCTATGATAATTCGGGTTGGAGGTGACTTTGAGTACTTCATCAATTTCATTGATGACTACTTAAGGTATGGATACATTTATCTGATGTACCGTAAGTTTAAATGTTTTAAAAAATTCAAAGAATTCAAGACGGAGGCGGAGAAGCCTCTACGTAAAAGTATTAAATCACTACGATCCGACCATGGTAGGAAATAGCTCTTTGGAGAGTTTAAGGATTACTTGTCATCAGAGGGGATTACATTCCAGTTAACTGCACATGGCACTCCACAGCAGAATGGTGTAGGAAAAAGAAAAAAATAGGACTCTTATGGAAATGGTAAGGTCCATGATGAATTATTCAAGTTTACCCGATTCATTTTGGGGACTCGCTTTAGAGACAACGACTTACATTATTAACTTAGTACATTCTAAGTCAGTACCTTCTACTCTCACTGAATTATGGACCGGGCGTAAGCCTAGTCTGAAACACATTCAGATTTGGGGGTGTCCAGCACATGTGCTGAAAGGGAACGCGAGTAAGTTGGAATCGAGACCAGAAATTTATTTCTTTGTAGGGTATCCCAAGAGAACGAGTTTTATAATCCTAAAGATCATAAGGTCATTGTTAGCATCAATGCCCGATTCTTGGAAGATGATTATATTATCGATCACATGCCCAAAAGCAATATTGTTCTGGAAAAACTAAGAGGAAATACTAGTAGAATGGAAGAACAAGTCACTGATATCTCATTACCTCGTCGTAGTGGGAGAATTATCGGGACATGTGCAAATCAAGAACAGAGTGCTAATGCACAGGGTTCTGATTCTGCACTGCGTGTTACTGCTAGTACATAGACATAGATAGTGCCTCGTCGTAGTGGGATAGTTGTTTATCAACCTGACCGGTATATGTTCTTGGGAGAGTCTTTTGACAAGATCTCGGCAGAACTAGATACCGAGCCCTGTAAGTACAATGAAGCACTTCAAGACAAAGATGCATATCTTTAGCAAAGGGTTATGAATTCAGAGATGGAATCTATGTATTCCAATCAGGTTTGAAAACTTGTAGAATCATCCGAAGGGATAAAATTCATTGGATGCAAGTGGATCTACAAGAGGAAGAGAGGAGCAGGTAAGAAGGTTGAAACTTTCAAAGCTAGACTTGTTGCTAAAGGGTTCACTCAGAAAGAAGGGATCGATTATGAGAAAACTTTTTTTTCAGTAGCCATATTTAAGTTTATCCAGATTTTCTTATCTATTGCCACTCATTTCGATTACGAAATTTGACAAATGAACGTCAAGACAGCTTTCTTTAACGAAAATCTTGACGAGTGTATCTATATGATACAACCAGACAGATTCATTTTAAAGGACTAAGAACACATGTTGTAGAAGCTTAAGAGATCCATTTATGGACTTAAGCAAGTATCGAGATCTTGAAACACTCGGTTTGATCAAACTATTAAGTCTTATGATTTTGATCAAAATCCAGATGAGTCTTGTGTGTACAAAAAGCGTGAAAGAAATGTGGTGATCTTCTTAGTACTTTATGTAGACGATATCTTGCTCATCAGAAACGATGTGAGGGCATTATCTACGGTTAAAGCATGGTTATCTGGGCAGTTTGATATGAAGAACTTGGGAGAAGCCAGTCACATCCTTGAGATCAAGCTTGTGCGAGATCGGAAACAAAGGATGATGGGCTTATCACAAGTAAAATATATCAATGATATCCTTGCTCGTTTTAGCATGCAGGATTCCAAGAAAGGGTTTCTTCCTTTCAGGCATGGAATCACTCTATCCAATGATCAGTATCCTAAGACAGCTGATGAGATAAAGAAGTTGAAGGCGGTTCCTTATACTTCGGCAGTAGAAATCCTCATGTATGTTATGCTTTGCACTAGACCCGATATCTGCTTTGCCGTTGGCATGGTTAGCAGTTATCAGTCTAATCCAAGATAGGAGTATTGGATTGCGGTAAATAATATAATCAAGTACCTGAAAAGGAATAAGGATTATATGTTGGTTTACCAAGCAGACAGTCTAGTATCTTTGGGATACACAGACTCAGATTTTTAGTCAGACATAGAGCTTGCATCAGGAGACAACCTTGCAAATCTTTTACAAAGAGTTTACTGGTTAAGACTTTTATAGTCATATAGAGGGCATGTGAATCAGATGTATAGCAGCATGATTTTGAGTATAAGTGGGAGATTATTAAGGTTGGTATACTAAAATCATGTTTTTTGTATTTAATTTAATTTTAATAAAATAAATTTTTTATTTTATGAGAATCTTTATGAATAATGTATGCATATCATTTCTTTATTATGCATGAATATTCAATATTTTGTATAATATTTAATCTGGTGTGTAGAGTACGGTTTACACACAGAAAATCAGATTTTAAGTTCTTGTAGAATATAAGTTTTATGTTCACAGTTTAGATGAAAATGGACATACCATCGGTACAACTGTGGCACAGAATTTTAGTAGGTATGTCTTTATTACGGAGAACAGATAATAGCGTCGTCTATTGTTCTGACTTTCTGTTCTAGTACACTTTGTGTGTATTGAACGGGACATTTGGGATAATTAATTTTATACTGACTATATAAATTAATTCACACCCCAAAGTTATTATGAATTGTATTTATCCTATTAATTCTAAAATAATTATTGATTTGGGTATATTTAATATTTGTTATTTCTATTCAATAGAGGGTGCGATCTTATATGGGTCTATATTCCCGGTGAGTTGGATAGTGGTACTATTTATATGGTGAATATTAATTATTGACAGAATTCACGTTCCGAAATATCGGGATTGACGATATTCCTTTAAAAAAGCTCATAAGTTTTGACTGAGCCAAACCCTGCAGGTAGATTTGATTATCCGGCGATCAAATAAGTTAAGCGAAAGGGTTTAAGGAATATCAAGATGCCGGTTAAATTAAATTGTCAGTAATTAAATTTAATTAGCGGGTATCGAGAATCTTAACGTGAGGAGAAATAGTAAGCATTTAATAACAAGAGCTCAATGCATCTGATCTTGAGATTATGGGTCAGAGTGCAATTATAATTCTTTAGTGGTATGAACTGTAATGGTGTGAACTGTAATTTAGTGTTTTATAAAAATTGTTTAAACCGCTGCTAATTTTTCATAATTGCAGATACCGCTATGAGGTTTGCTTAATTGCATAAACTGCTGATACGTGTCTGTGTTCAATTGGAAGTCTTACTTATAATTACTCATTAGGTCCCTGCTGTAGCCCTATATATATGCGGGTAGGCTGAACCAGTTTCGTAACTTGTATTCTAAGACTAAAAATGTCCTGATTCTGCTGGTACGAGTTCTCGGAGGATTATAGCCCACACTATATCTAGGAATCGCGTAAGGAAATACAGTAGAAGATCTGACAGGAGCTTCAAATATAAGAACTTGGGAGGATATTGCTACTGCATTTGTTAACAAGTACAATTATAATGTTTAGCTTGATGTCACAACCTGAGAACTCGAGACGACTAGGCAGGATGTTAAGGAGTCTTTTATCGAGTTTCTGACATGTTGGAGGGCTAAGTCAGCCAAGATGACAAATAAACCCACTAAGATGGAGCAAGTGAGAATGGTGGTGAAGAATTTGCAGTCACAGTTTTGGAAGTATTTGATTACACAACCTCTGATGACATTTGAGCAACTTTTTAATGTCGAGATACAAATAGAGGATGCTTTACAGTCAGGTGATATTAAAAAAGGAGAATCATGCCAGAGAGTAGTGAGGAAGCCTTATGCCAATAACCCTAATTTAGCTAATAATTCCACCAGTCTAGTGAACTAGAGCTATCAGGTAAACCTGTTAAACACGAATCTAAATCAGTCCAATTCATCCGCCCAGCCTACCGCACAAAATTAGCCCCGAAATTAGAAAAGGACCTTCACCCAGTTAACCGTGCCTTTTGTCTTTCATCTTGAGCCGTTTGATCGAAAGGTGTCTCTTAAAGCCTTTAGAGCCAACTCCACCACAAAATTCTTTACCACATAGATACAATCTGATCTAATACTGTGCCTTCCACCAGAGGCATGGTCACCTAACCAACAATTGTAAAAGGCTCTGGCATGAGATTTAGAATTTGATATACAATAATGTGATTCCTCCACCATATGTTGTTCAAAAGCCGAATGTGACCACAGACCATTTGCCGAACCACTCATCCTAGCAGACCCTTTGCGGAGCCACTCATCCCAGTAAAATGTCAATGTAATCGGAGGAGAGACAAAAATCTTTGATCCTACCAAGTTCATAGTTTCAGCAACCGAGCTGAAGCCTGTAGTTAGCACACCAATTCCTCACGATGTGTTGTTAATCAATAACTTTGTTGAAGAGCTCTTTGAGGATGATTTTGAAGATTTTCCATTCTTCATTATCTATAAAGAAGATGACATACCTTCCTCCGATAGTGATGAAGAGGAGGATGAGGAGGCCAAAAATCCTTGGAAAGAATTAGAACGCCTTGAGGCTCTCGAGGAGCTGGAAAAGGCATGGATAGAAATTAAATGGCATGTTTCAACCACTCCAAGTAACGATGTGGCATGGTATGGGGAGGCTGAACCGAGTTTAAGGGTTGAGAACCTGGAAGTGGAGGCATCAGCAAATGGAGAGTCATTGAAATGAAAAGAGATTGAGGACAGTGAGATTAGACAAGTCGAGAAAACACCAGTCGATGAAAATTAAATCAAAGTAAGGAATAGTCGAGAAAAGGAAAGAGACTTACCCCATGTAAACCTTTTGAATACTGTAAATGCCGTATTTGATCCTTCTATTTACATCATTTCGCTTCACGAGAGACTAGTTTTGTGCTCTCTTGACACAGATGAGATCTTATACGTGGAGGAGAAGGATTTGTGGGACCTCGAGGAGTTGGAAGGACACATTGACATAGAAAGATTTGATGATAGAGAGGAAAGTGTTTTGAAGTGGCACCCTATTGCAGAAGAACCATATGATGACGGAGGATATTGGCCAATTGGTGAACCTTGGGTACCCCCTCCACCGTTTAGTTACGAAAATCCCTTTAACAGGATTACACTCCCTCAACATTTTGTGGTGGAAATCCATGTTAATGAAGAGAAATCCTGTTGGCTTGCTTAGAGCATAATGGGAATAGAGGAAGACTTTTGGGGAACTAAAAAAGACAGATAACACATGGACAATAGAAAAAGTTCAATAAGAAGACAATTGAGGAAAGGAAAAGGTAGAAAATTTTTAGGGAAGAGAATACCTAGTGACGAAAGTTAGGCAAGTGACCAATTTGAAGGATTGTGGAACAAGAGGAACAAGTAGAGCATTTAACAATTTAACAAGGAGTAGAAGCCATTTCAAGCCTGCTCAGTTAGAGAAGGGACAAGAAAGTAAAGGGGCAAAAGAGTCGAAGAAGCAAGAAGAGAAAAAGGATGGTGCAGAGGAGGATGCGGTGCTGAAATAGTTAAGAAAGACACAAGTGAATGTTAGTATTTGAGGGTTGCTGGTAGCTTTCTACAAACACAGACAAGCTGGCCTAAAGGCCTTGAACGAAGTAGACATTCCGATTGATGTCTCTCTTGATCAGTTGGTTGGGATGTTGGTACCAGATAAGTAGCCAAATGTAATTGCTTTTAGTTACAAAGATTTTTCGCTGGAGGAACCAGCACACAACAAACCATTGCATTTGACCGTTAAATGTTTGAAAAAATGGGTACCAGGCGTACTAGTTGATAATGATTTTTCAAGTGAGCAAGGAGTACGATCTTACGACACTCGGAGAAATGTATTGGGTTTAGTAACTTTTATCGTGACAGCTAGGTCGTTAGAAAGCAAAATAGAATTTCATGTCCTCGATTTACTGGCTTCATTCAACTTGTTGCTAGGAAGACCGTGGTTAAACGATCTAGCAGTGAGGGTGGTGTCGTTGACCCTGCATTAGAAGGTCAAATTGGTAAAAGATGGAGTGACTATGACTATTTTGGGAGAAACTAGCATGCCACCCCTCTCAATGACAACACCCTACTCCTTGAAATTCAATACGAGGAAGAAGATTTACTTCTCAGTGGATTTGATTTTGACGAAACCAAGGTTGTCCAAGTATTAATGGAGGAAGATAACTATGTGAATCCGAATGTCGTAGGAATGATGAAGAGAATGTCCTTTTTCCAAGGGATGGGACATGGCAAGAATTTGCAAGAGATCACAATACCAATCCTTATTCGTCATAACTGTTAGAGATATGGGCTCGGATATAAGCTAGAATCAGAAGGTTTCAGAGAATAAAAGGTTGGTAAGTGTGGGCCAACGTTGAATGGGTGTTTCATCAAAGAAGGGAATGATTTTTCTTATTGTGAATTTTCAGAGCCATGGATTGAAGAAGAGACCAATCAGAAGTTCCCATGATTTGAAATTTTCTTTAACTATCAGTTGTCCGACAGTAAGGAAGAAATGGAAGTATGACACATGCGGTTCATTGAGAAAATAACAGCTGACTGGGCAAACAACTTTGAGCAAGGTGATCTGGGTTCTTTCTTCAATGAAGAGATGATCCAAATGCATATAGACAATGAAGAAGACAAAGTTATGTTGTTGATAGATGTCAATGAGTCCGCGGATTACACTAAGTTCATTATAGATGCTACTGATGGAATACATATGAGTCAGTTCTTTGAGTCTTTTTATATGTATGATGTAGAAAGTAAGTTGGAGTTCGAGTTTAGTAAGTCTATCATGTTTGAGTCTGTAAGCAAGTCTTGTAATGGCAAGTCTGCCGGGGATACGTTTGTCAGCATCCCGGGTTCTTTTTTCTATTTTGAGTTTGAGTCTCAAGTTGTAACCCCTTTCAAAGTTAATGAAATGAATTCGGATTTTATTTACTTTGATGTGCATCAAATAACTTGCGTGGATTCCAAAACATTTAATGAATTCGAGGGGAATATCCCCTAAGAATTAAAATCTTTAATTGAAAAGGATGAAGAAATGCGAGTTAAACCAGTAATGGAAGAAATTGGTTCAATAAATCTTAATAATGGAAAGGACCTGCAGATGGTTCAGGTTGGTTCTACTCTATCTTCGGAAGAACATGAGTAGTTAACCCTTTTATTAAAGAATTTAAAGAAATTTTTGCATAATCCTACGAAAACATGCCTAGAATCGATCCCGATATCGTACAACATCAAATCCCTCTCTATCTCAACACTACGCCTGTTAAAAAGAAGCTCAGAAGAATCAGATTAAATTGGGCCCTCAAGATCAAGGAAGTAGTGACCAAGCAGATCGATGCTGGATTTCTCATAGTTACAAAGTATTTAAAGTGGGTAGCTAATATTGTGCCGGTGCCAAAGAAAGACGGGAGGATCCGAGTATGTATCGATTTCAGAGATCTTAACTGGGCCATCCCTAAGGATGTTTTTCCCCTCCCTCACATAGATGTATTGATGGATAATACCGCCGAAAATGCACTTTTATCCTTCATGAATGGATTTTCGGGGTATAACCAAATCTTGATGGCACCAGAAAATCAGGAAAAGACTATATTCATGACGCCTTGGGGAATCTACTACTATAGGGTCATGCCATTTGGATTAAAGAATACGGGAGCGACCTATCAGAGGGTTGCAACCATCTGCTGCATGACATGATATACAAAGACGTGGAGATCTATGTGGATAATATGATAGTAAAATCTAAGACCAAGGACATGCAATAACACTGGGAATGCTTTTCAAGTGGATAAGGAAGTACAAGATGCGCCTAAATCCACAAAAATGTGCTTTTGGAGTAACAGTAGGAAGGATACTCGGATTCATGATCACGCAGCAAGGGATAAAAGTCGATCTCTCAAAGATCAAGTCAATCCTCGAGATGCCTTCCCCAATGACCGAAAAGGAAGTGAGGAGTTTTCTGGAAAAGATTCAATTTATCAACCGATTTATAGCAAAATTGACCACAACCTGTGAACCTTTATTTCGAATCTTAAAGAAGGGAGCAAAGTTTCAATGGGATTAGCTGTGCCAAGACGCTTTCGATGCCATAGGACAATACCTGTAGAACCCTTCGGTCTTATCGCCACCTGAACCCAGCAATCCTCTAATCTTGTATATGTTAGTGATCGATTCAGCAATAGGATACATGCTCGCATAAGAGGATGAAGCCAAGGTGGAAAGAGTCGTCTACTACCTAAGCAAAAAGATGATGGAGTGTGAACTATGGTATACACTTTTGGAAAAGATTTGTCGTGCATTAGTTTGGGCATCCAAGAAGTTACGTCACCACATGCTGGCATACCGAGTTATTCTGATTTCACAGATGGATCTGCTTAAATACCTATTTGAGAAACTGACATTGACAGGAAAGTTAGCATATTGGTTGCTAATGTTGGCTAAATTTGATTTGCAGTATGTCACAAGAAAATTGATGAAGGGAAGGGCTGTCGTAGAATTTTTGGCGGATCATCCCATTGGAGGAGAAGAACTCGAATTTGAGTTTCTCGACGAGCAATTATTGAAAATTGATAAAGATTTGTACACCTAATATCTTGATTGAGCCTCGAACCAATATGGTAGGGATACTCTTAATCACCCCCGATGATTCTCATATCCCGTTAGCTAACAAGTTAAGTTTTGAGGTTATAAACAATTAGGCCGAGTACAAAACTTGCTTAGCCAAATTAGAAGCAACCTTAGAATTAGGGGTAAGAAAATTAAAAGTCATAGGATACTCAGCTTTGGTCGTATCCCAAGCAAAATGAGAATGGGAGGTTAAAGAAAAAAGGCTAATTCAGTACCATCGAGAGCTCAAGATAATAATGCCCTGTTTTGAGAACATGGTGTTCACCCATGTGCCAAGATTGTAGAATAAGTTCGCCGATACCATGGCTACCCTAGCATCAATGATAGATATACCACCCGAAATAAGAATGAGACCCGTAGAGATTCAACAACAAGATGTACCTGTAGTCGATAGTACTGCCACAATCCAAGAAATTAGTGATGGATTACCATGCTATTATGACATTTGGAACTTTATCGAAAAAGGAGAATTTTCCAGTTTGGCTAGCAACAAGGATCAAAGAGCCATCAGGAGGCTTATCGCGCAGTTCGTAATCTGTGGAGGAAAGTTGTACAAGAGAGGATATCTAGGAGTCAACAAACTCTGCGTCAACACAAAAGGACATGAACTGATGTGAGAAGTTCACATAGGAGTTTGTAGGCTCCACATGAGCGGATTGATGTTAGCAAAGAAGATTTTACGTCAAGGGTATTTTTGGATGACGATGAAGACGGACTATTATAAATTTGTTTAGAGATGCCAGAAATGTCAAGTTCACGCTAACCTAATGCACGTACCACCATTTTAGCTTTATAGCATGACCTTACCATGGCTGTTTTTGGTTTGGGAAATTGATGTGATAGGAAAGATTACACTCAAGGCGTCGAATGGATACGAATTCATCCTTGTGGCTTTCGACTATTTCACAAAATGGGTTGAAGCCGCTTCATACTATGTTCTGAAAGCTTCCCAAGTAGCCAAGTTTATCAAGAAAAACCTCATTTGTCGATACGGAGTCCCACATGAGATTATTTCTGATAACAGTTCCCATTTTCAAGGCAAAGTCTTTGCCCTCCTAGAGGAATACCGGATAACTGCTCACAAGTCTTCCCCGTATAGACCGCAAACCAATGGAGCTGTTGAAGCTGCCAACAAGAAGTGAAGAAGATTTTGTAGAAAAATATAGTGGCAAGCAGAGATTAGCCAGAAAAGCTGTCATTTGCACTTTAGGGATACCGAATGTCGATCATAACTTCAACTGGAGCTACACTGTATGCATTGGTTTATGGGATGGAAGCAGTCTTACCCATAGAGTTGGAGATTCCATCTTTGAGAATAATGGTCAAGAGTAGTATTTCAGAGATAGTCTGGCATAGGGATAAGTTTGAAGAGTTACTATTGTTTGACGAAAGGAGACTCAGGGCACTATTTCACGTCCAAGGATAAAAGAGAAGAATAGCTTTGAGTATTTAATAAGAAAGTTAAGTCCCGAAATTTGAAAGAAGGTGACTTAGTTCTCAAGGAAATTAGAACTCCAATTTTCGACCCAAGGGGCAAATTCAAGCCTAATTGGGTCGGGCCTTATCTTATTAAAACCATGATGTCAAGAGGAGTTGTCATTCTTATGGATTTGGATGGAAACATCTTCTCTACACCAACCAACTTAGATCAGCTCAATAAGTTCCACCCCTGAGAAAAAATAAAAATAAAAGAAAAGTTCGCTGGATTAAAAACTACAAATACGGCTTAGGAAAAAATTAGAGCAACCCACAAGACCGAAAATCCGAAAAGGTGACCTTGGCAAAAGTTACGACAATTAAAAAGGAGAGTGCTAATACCCGAGTGTAACCAGAGCTCGGAACTATGTTATGGCCTGATTTCCTTTCTTGGGATATGTAGGCATCTTTTTTCTAAAATTCGGCCCAAACTTTTGTTCAAACTCTCTTTTGTAACCTTGTTTCAAGTAGTTGATCAGTGCAAAAGCATTTGTTTAAGTTTTTTCTAATAGATTGGTTACATTGCAAAAATGAAAATATGAAGAATAGCTTTACGAACTAAAAAATGGAGAAACTTTCATTGATAAGTTTTATTGATTCAATTTATCCTAAAACAAGAGAGACTCACAAGTCATCATCCTTTCCTAAAAGCTAAAAGGAAAACAACAAGATATTGGGACATAACTAAGAAGAGTTAAATCTGCCTTCTTTTTGCATCTCTTTCTTGTTTTGCATTGTGCTTTAACTCCTCTACCAGCCAAGCTTTATAATCTTCAAAGAGTCTACTCTTAAACCCATTGCCAGCTATCATCATCAATCGAAAAGACTAAGCCCGCTAATACTGGTCCAAGAAGGGAGCTCGATGAAGAGAACTGTATAAGTGACTCATAGCAGCATCAGGCCTAGTCTAGTGTGTCTAAACTGATGGAGAATATAGTATGGATAGTAAAAGAGTTCAGAAAGTCCTTCCAAGCAGCCTCAGTAGAGTAAGGACGGTAAGCCCGACGGTGAACGAATAACTTCACATTGTAGTTGTCCGTCACGGGTTTCTTGAGCAAGTTCACCTTCTCCATCTGCCAAACCTGAAAATATAGAAAAAAAGAGCTGAGCAAAAAGATAGAGAGAAATACAGAAAAGTAGAGCTGAACAAAAAGATAGAGAGAAATATAGAAAAAAGGACAGCTGAGCGAAAGAATAGGGAGAAATACTGAAAAGGAGAGCTGAGCAAAAAGATAGAGAGAAATACAGAAAAAAGAGAGCTGAGCGAAAAGATAGAGAGAATACAGAAAAAGGACAGCTGAGCGAAAAAATAAAAAGAAATAATAGAAAAAGGAGAGGTGAGTGAATATTTGTAGTAACAAAGCACTATCCGCAAAGAAATGAGCACCCTTAGTACGGACTACATTAAACCCGAGTAGTGTCTCAACAAGGACTAGAGGAATAGGATCTCAGCCCTCACGAATCTAATAAGCCAGGTCCACTAATGAGGAACTTGCCCGACCATCAGAAAATCTCAAGAGGAAACGGTCTAATGAGCAGATGCAAGGAGTATAACGGCATTGGAGCTAAAAAGGGAAATCAGCAAGAGAACTGCGGGGCCGGAGTCGATCGATGATTCAAGCAATGTCAAGAACCCCATCGTGAGTAAAAAGTGAAGCTTCACGTTTGGAGTAGTCACAAAGCTGTATCAGCTGATTTTAGGACTCGAGAATGTGGTAGGAACTACGACCTCATCTCGAGGTGGAAACTTGAGAATAGCAAAAAAGTCCTCTATCATCTGGCACAACTCCTCGTACCTAAAGCGGAATACATGGATGTCAGGATCCCAAAGTTGGGTAGCAGGTCTCAGAAGATGCCAGTTGATTTTCATGGTCTTGAAAGAAAATAGCGCATCCAAACTAAAGTTAACAAAATTTTTGCGCTCAACTGAGGAGAAGTCGCCCATCCATGATGAGAGAGAATTGTTGAAAGAAAGAGTTATGAAGAAACAAAAGAAATGATAAGTATTCCCAAGCAGTTGGATTTGGACCAAAGAACCCCTTTCATAAACATGAAGGGGAGGGGGACCACATAATCAGCTTTGTTTTTCGCGCTAAAATATTTTGCTGCGGCCATCACCTTTTTCTCACAGCTTCCATGTTTGTTTGTCACGGCCGTCACCAATCTTAATGGCCATGAGCTTTCTTCCTAACGACCGTGAACTTCCCACCCTTTTCCTTTAGGCCACTATCTTTGATTGTCATGGCTGCGAGGTTTATTCTCACGGTCGCAACTTTTTTTTCTGCAGAAATTTCAACAGCATCTCCCCTCTTTGTTAGCTAGCCCAACACATTGCTGAAAATTCTGTAAGCAACTCACAACACAAAATGGACTTGCGAGCTAAGTTTCAGCTTACAACCATACATCATACATAAATAAAAAGTTGATATGTTTTTCATACAAAAGAGATAATCGGTAAGCATCCATAATGAACAATAATGTAATCTAATAGGCATGAAGGCGTATCCCAAGTAATGTATGAAAGTACAGAATATTAAGGGGCACGCATGCCCAATCAAAAGAATATGCTTGCAGTCGTTAGTATACATAATGAAAAGGAAAGAAAGCAACAACTGAGCAGCAGTAGGATATCATCACTATAGCGAAGTCCTGGTCGCCCGAACAACATATGCTCCTTGGGATGA
>JAUMHN010369628.1:0-17215 GCA_032360265.1 Heliamphora ciliata | reverse complement strand
GATTTTGATTTGCAGTACCATCTAGGGAAGGCCAATGTTGTGGCAGACGCGCTCAGTAGGAGATCTCATGGATCATTAGCTTTTGTGACTATACGTGAGTGGGACATGCTTGCAGATGTTATAGAGTTTGATTTATACCTCAGGGAGATTGAGATGGATGCCACCTTATTTTCTGTAGTTACTCGACCAGCGTTGATAGCACGTGTACTAGAGGTCCAGGGGACGGACCAGAAAGCTCATATGATACGAGACTGCATTGCAAGTGGCGAGGATACAGCAGGCTGGATTGTGGGTTCTGATCAGAGTCTGAGGTTGGCAGGTAAGTTGTTTGTGCCAGAGTCATGCTGAGATGATCTTTTACGTGAGTGTCATCATTCTCGTCTTGCCATGCATCCTGGAGGCACGAAGATGTACCATGACTTACGTCGTTAGTTCTATTGGATAGGGATGAAGCGAGATGTGTTCCAATTTATTTCCCGATGCCTCACCTGTCAACAAGTAAAGGTAGAACATCAGAGACCGGCAGGGTTGCCACAATTGTTGCCTATATCAGAGTGAAAGTGGGAGCATGTCAAGATAGACTTTGTGTCAGGACTTTCTCGGTCACCTAGGGGACACGACGCTGTATGGGTTGTGGTTGATAGGTTGACGAAGTCTGCACACTTTCTTTTCATCCGAGTGAGGGATTCGGTGGAATGACTGAGTAGCTTATATGTCAGGGAGGTAGTCAGATTGTACGGAGTGCCAGTATCTATTGTTTCAGACTGAGACCTGCGCTTCACATTTCGCTTTTGGCAGAGTCTGCAGAGGGCTTTGTGGATGAACTTACGTTCAGTACTGCTTTTCACCCCAGACGGATGGCCAGCCAGAGAGGACTATACAGATTCTGGAGGATATACTGAGGTCTTGTGTCCTTGATTTCAGAGGTTCGTGGGAGGATCATCTACCATTGGCAGAGTTTGCAAACAACAATAGCTGTTAGTCCAGTATTAGGATGGCACCGTATGAGGCTTTGTATGATAGACCGTGTAGATCGCTTGTGTGTTGGACAGACGTGGGAGAGACCACAGTCTTGGGACCAGACATGGTAAGGGAGACGACGGAGAAGGTTGCTGTGATTCGCCAGCGCCTACTAACAGCGCAGAGCCGCCAAAAGAGTTATGCAGATCAGAGAAGGCGACCTTTGGAGTTTGCAGTGAGGGATCATGTGTTCCTGAAGGTCTCGCCACGTTGAGGTTTGATGAGGTTTGGTCATAGCGGGAAGCTTTCATCGCGCTTCATTGGACCATTTGAGATCCTTGATAGGGTTGGAGAGGTTGCTTAACATTTGGCTTTGCCACCTCAATTAGCATCTGTGCATAACGTGTTTCACGTTTCTATATTTTGGAGGTACGAGCCTGATCATTCACATGTGTTAGATTGGGCCAAGCTGCGGATTGATGAGGATGCCACCTATGAGGAGCGTCCAGTGAGGATTCTTGATACAAATGAGCAGGTGTTGTGGGACAGAACAATATCTTATGTCAAGGTCCTATGGCATCATCACGAGATTAAGGAAGCGATGAGGGAGCTTGAGTCTGGGATGCGTGCTAGATATCCAGACCTGTTTACCTCGTGATCTTGTTGCAAATTTCGGGGGCAAAATTCCTTAAGGGGGGAGAGTTGTGAGACCCTGAACCTTGTAATTTTGAGTTGTTTATATACATAACGCTTTTATTCCAGTATATCATAGTATCAATGCATGGTTTATGCTTTAAAGTTGTAGAAAAGCATGTGTAAATGTCTTTTATGCTTTCCCAGACCTTGGTTAGGTGTTTTGGGTTGGTTTTTGAGCCTTAAAACAGTAGCAAATTCCGGTACGCCTCTGTTGTTGAGTTCGATCGACTGGAGGGATGGGTTCGGTCGACTGAACCCCTTTTTCTGAGTTCGATTGACTAAATAGAAGGAAATTTGGTTTTCTATAAAGGTTCCAGTGGCAGTGTTTTTGAGAGGAAAACATTTCTTCATACCTAAGTTTCACTTTTCTCCTCCTTCTCTCTAGCTTTGAGGGCCCGGGGCTTGGTTTGTTGTGGATTCCTTCGTGGATCCTTACTATCAGGGCTGAGGGTTGAGGGCTTCGTATCCATCCGGTCAGATTCTTGTTCTGACACCGTTCAGTTTTGAGACGTCGAGTTCTTGACTCTCTGAGGTAGGATTCTAGACCCTACTGCTGTGTAAGGGCTTTATGTGTAATTATACGTATTTTCACCGGGTAGAAAATACATCAAATGTGATTTTTCATGTGTAATTGTGGTTTTTGGGTAAAAGTGGATTTTTACACCTTTTCGTTTGTATGCATGTTTCGGGTATGTGGTATCCATAGTTTTCAAAAGAAAGTTTGAAAATGAGGTATTTTGTGAAAACGGTGAAAAACGTGATTTTGGAGGTCTGGAGCTAACCTGCGGGGTTGAGTCTCACCTTTTAAACGTTTTGTTGGAAATGGTTTTAGATCTCCATTTTGATGGATTGGATCTCCTTTTATACATGTGTTATATATATAATTTCTTTTTACGGATTTTCGTAGTTGAACTACAGTGAATTTTTAAATATTCTCCATAGATGTACCGTGACAGTGGGTGTGTTGAGTTGGGCTTCCATTGCTCCTTGGTGTAAGTCTAAAAATGTGCGCAGAGTAGGTCCCTACGTGCCTTCGGGTTAATCCCCATAAATGAGGTTGGTGGGTGCTTAATGCCCTCGGGTTGTGGTCCCGAAAACTAAGTGATTGTGTGGGTGCTTAGTGCCCTCAGGTGTGACCCCGTAAACTAAGTCGGTTGTCTCCGTTAATGGCGTTCTTGTTGTAACTCCGTATAAAATTTGTCATTACTAAACCTACGGGTCGAGGGTAATGGACGAGAGTCTATAATTGTTACCTTTGTCGATGTGGCAGAGTCGGTACATAGGATTACATTTACATCTTTCTCCTTGGCTGTGTGGCCTGAGTCGAGCTTACTATTTATTTACAGCTTTCCCTTAACTGTGGCATGATATCAGTTAGGATGATATGCATAGTTTGAAGGATGAAAAATATGGAGTTTTATGAGATAAAACCTTTTTAAGACTCGTGATAGTCTGACGGAAACTTGGGATTTTGGAAGGAAAACCTTTTGGCTCTTGTGGTTGAGCCCGTGTGTGTGTAATTGTATAGCCTGCTTTACAGTTTTATTGTCTATTGTTCTATTGGGCTTCGGCTCACGATGTGAGATTTTGCTGTAAAAACCTTTTCAGGTGAGCATGATGAGATGACTTAATTGTAGAGGTGATGGAAGACTTGCGTAGTTTTCCCATTTTGAGACATGTACTTACACATGTGATGCCTGTTGAGGCTAGTTTTGTACGCCTTTTGGCGATATGTTTATTCATGTATGAGATGCATATTTTCAGTTTATGAGAGTTGAACTATGGAGACTTTTATCCAAACGTTGTATCTTTTGATTATCAACTGTGAAACCTATTTTCTTAAAATGGGTGTTTTGGTGGGCTTTCGCATGACCCGGATGTTTGGGGCGTGACATAGGGTGTCAAACCATTTGTTCAATAGGTGTTAACACACTTGATATGCTTCAAATATACTTTGCTTTTAAAGTGTTTGACTTATTTTTCAATTGAGTTCAACACAAAATATTCTCATGCAAGAATACTTAAGTATTTTAATCCTTTGAGATAAGTCATTTCTTTTGGCTAAAGATGTCACTTAATTGATCAAAATGTGTTAACACTTTCATTTTGAAAATATAAAATATTATCATTTAAAATCTATTTATTCTTAGAAAATAAATTATCAAAATTATCAAAATCAAAATAAAAAGCTCTTGGGCTAACAATCTCTCCTTTTTGATGATTACAATCATATTAGCATTTTCTAAAAAACATATGAAAATATTTTTCAACAAGGGTTCTACCCTTATCGATATGCCTTAAACAACATATGCAATTATAATGGCTAGGAATTCAAAAAGTGAAAGCGTACAATTTTGATATGATATGCAACAAATAATCAAGAAACATTCTTAGTTTATTAAAATTTATATAATATATCAAATATGTGCAAAGTGATTTGTTAAAAAATATCCAGACACATATATAAATATGCATAGCCAAAACATTCAATAATCATTCATAGACATATGAACAAGATATACTCAAACACATATATAAGCATTGGCATTCATTCATACGCATAAGAAAAATTGTTAAGACATCCATCTAAAATATCCACTCAAATCATTCAATGTAAATGTTTTCAAACATCGAAAAAAAAAAATCAAACAACCCATGCAACTAACCAAAAGAAATGTATGTTTAAACTATTTCATCTTCTTCTTCAAAAAAACTTAAAGAAATGCTTTATCTTCTTTCTCTCTTCTTCCCTTGACTTCTTTACCTTTACATTCTCTCCCCTTCTGTAATCGTCAAAAAAAATTATTGACCATTTATGAACTTCTTGAACTCTTTCTTCTCCTTAGCTTTTTGTTTGCTTGCCGACGCCCGTTCCTTAGATGCACGTGCTCGCTCATCGTTAGCCTCAGCTGCTGCCATGGCTTCATATCTGGCTGCCAGTGCCAGATCCGCTTCACGCTTAAGTCGAGTAGCTTTTTCTTGCTTTATTTCTTTGGGCTTGAATTGCTTCACTCATGCTTCTTTGATCAATTGTAAGTGTTCTTCAACTTTTTGGGAATTTGCATGGACAGTAGAGATGATGCCTTGTTCATATTCCTTTTTCACTTGATGCAGGATTGCCTTATTGCAATTAATAATGGAGACAATATTGTCATTCATGGTCTTGCATAGAGCTCTCCCAGCATCTGTGGCATTTTCAACGTCTCTTTAGAGACTACGATTGGTTTTGTTAAGATGCTTTACTTTATCGGAGAGGGAAGAGACAGTGTGATTTAAATAAAAAAAGTCTTGATCGAGTTTTACTTGAAATAAAGTCATTTTAGATGTTAAAGAATTGATCAAGGAGTCAACCTCTGATAGGTCAACATGAACAGGAGCAGAGAATGATGCAGGAGGAGCAGATGCAAAAGTAGGAGGAGGAGCAGAAGATGGACTAGGAGTGTCAGAAGGTCCATGAAAATCATGTCGAGAGGGAGGAGAATCAAGATCGATAGGAATGGAGAAAATATCACGAGATGCACGAGGAGGAGGAGTTCTAGCAAAAGAAGGGGTACCACGATGAGAGGTGGTCCAAACACCATTAACATTTGCCATTTGCATATGTTTTAGTGAGGAACTGCCAAACAAGTCATGTTTGAAAAGGCAACATCCTTCTCCACAGATAGATTAATGCTGAAATGGCTAACAACACGAGTGAGATACATTCCATGTGAGAGAGAGGAGTTGGATTGACTGTGGAAATGCAACATGTGGAAAATGAACAGGAAGCCTAAATCTAGGTTTTTATATTCAAAAATACACTACATTATGAAAATGTGCATATAAGTGACACCACCAAATTTTTTCATTTGGGGTAGGAAAATGTGCTTTACCATGTGATGCAAAATGCGCATTTCTGATTTGAGTGAGTTAGCCTCTAAGGGCTTGGTCGGGTTAATGTCATGATTTTTAAAAATGTTCCTAACAGAATCAGAGAAAGAGAAACCTTCAACATCAATGGGTTTCTGGCTATGATAAACACAAATTTCTCCTTCGAAAATCCCAAGAATCTCATTTAGAGAAGAATGAGTCAAGCCAATGTCTACACCATTCACCCATGTGGTGATGGTGGTGGTTGGAACGAGTGAAATGTATAAGTGAGCATAAAAAGATTTGACAAGCTTGGAATAGTATGGTTCTCTAATTTGAAGGAGTCTTTCTCACTCAAGGCTTGAAAAGAGATCCTTAAATCTCATTTTAATGGAATCAAAGAAAGAAAAGTCTATAAAATGACTGGGAATAACTTTTTGATTTGCAAACGAAGAGAAATAAAGTTGACAGATTTTGGAAGTTTTGAAAGAAATTACCTCCGATGTGGCTACGTTTTTCGTTGTCGTCGCCGTCGCTGTCGTTGTCTTTTTCTTCTTCGATGTCTTAGGGTTTGATGAACCCTCTCCAACCAATCATTTAGTGCCTTTTCCCATCATTTTAGGAGGAATTTTGGTAGATTTGGGTAAGGATTGAAGATTGAAGGAAGAGGAAGGTGAGGAGTCGACACAGATTTTGAAGGAAAAAAGGGCAGAAGATGAACATGTTTTATATAGAGAGAGAGGGAACGAAGTGACGGTTCGGGGGACCGACGCCTCTGTATATAGGCATTACGATTTGTGTCGACACAAATTATATTTGGTGTCGACACTTTTCGTATCGAGTGTGGGTATCAAAAATTGGAAATGGTGTCGACATATTTTTAGAAGGTGTTGACACATTCGGCTATTTGGGTTGACACGATTAAGCTTGGTGTCAACACAAATTTATCGAGAGTTAGGGAACCAATATGATGTCGACACTGAATAGAAAGGGGTCGATACTTTTCTCACAGTGTCACTTCTATATAGCTTTGTGTCAACACAGCACACAATTGTGTTGACACTTTTTCAAGTGGTGTCGACACATTTTCACATATCAAGAAAGAACACCAAAGGCTTTGAAATTCAATGAAAAAACATGGTTAGTATGGCATATAAATTATGAATTAGGAGCATATAGCATACCAAGTTCTCTTCTTATATAGCATATTCTTTCTTCATTTAAGAGTTTTGTGAAAATATCCACTAACTGGTAATCTGTGCCTATAAATTCAAGTTCAATGTTTTCTTTTTGCACATTGTGGTGTCAAGATTTTGGGATTTTGAAAGTGGTCAAAAATAAGAGAATTCAAAGATGTTTGAAAAATATTTTAACATCTTGAAAGTCAAATTTTAAAAACCCCTTTTTGTTGAAATTAGAGTTGCCACTTAGTTTTTGAAAAAAAACTAAGAAAAACAAAAATGACTATAGATCTTTAAAACGTTTAGTCAGAGAAAAAGAATTCAAGACCTAAGGTACGAATCAGGAAAAGTGTTAGATATCCCGTTCGCCTAACCGTAAGATTAGCCAATATTAATCATCATTAGTTTTTTAATAAGATTTTTCAAATACATACAAATAAAAAAAATAGAGGCAAAGAGAGAACAACCAAAATTAAATACGAAAAATACATAACATAAGTATATAGAACGCAAAATAAAACAAGTATCAAAAGAAAAATCCTAAATTATACGGCATGCAATTTATAATTAAAGGATACATAGAGCACATCCGCATGCAATTTTATTAAAACAAATTAACTGTCATTATTTACATAAAAGAACAAAACTATGCTAGAAAATATTTAAAATACCTTAACATGATTTACTACAAAATAGGTCAAACTATTCTAAACATAATATTAAACTTACATATAAAACATGCATATTCTTAAACAATAAAAAACATAACCAAAATAGAAGCATGCGAAATTCCTATATTAAAAATTTTACCAAAATAATAGAACCTAATAACAAGTTTATTTATGATAAAAAAATTGTTTGAAGATTTGAAAGAAAAAGAAAGAAAGGAAAAGCTTACAAAAGAAAAATTAAGCCAAAATAAGAAGGTTTAGAAAATGCTATTAATAAAAGAAAATCTAACTATTCAAATTTTACACTTTAAAAGGAAGAAAAAAAAGAAAATAAAAGAGAAGAAAATAAAATCTAGCTTAAAAGACTTCTATGATTTTTAAGTTTGATAATATGTGAGAAAATAATTTTAACATTAAAGAGAAAATGAAGAGGACAAAAAGAAAAGGAAAATGAGACTATCAATAATAAGACAAGAAGAAAAAATATTATAAGGAAAATAATGCTAGTAAAAAAAAGAACAAAAAAAGAAAAGAAAATGCTAAAAAGAAAAACTACACTAATATTAAAAGAAAAAGAAGATAAAATTATTAAAAGAACATTAGACTGATGCTAGCAAAAGGATTATTAAACTATTACAAAAAGAAAGGAAAAGAAAAAGAAAATAGATGCTAGAAGAAATTAATGCAAGTGAAGGAACTTTAAGCTAACATTAAAATGAAAGAAAAGAAAATAGAATGGAATATTAAAAGAAAAAAAAAAGCTACATTAAAAGAAAAAAAAAAGAAAAAGGCATATTAGCATTAAACTAATAAGAAAAAGAAAAAAAATACTAGCAAAGGAAATATTAAATTAAGATTAAAAGAAAAATTAGCATTAAATGAGTGCAATATTAACAATTACAATTATTTTTATGTAAGTGCTTGTATTATAACAATAACGACATTGTTTTAGTCGTATTGTCAAATTATATTAGCACTAATTGAAGGATTAATAACTTAATGCAAGTAAGCAAATAAATAAAATAAGTAAGTTAAATAAGTTAAAGATTGAATTCAAACATAAACAAAGCAACTATAAACAATGCAAAAATATAGTAAAGATGAAATTATCAAATTAACCCGGTCACTCCAAAGAGGACGAAAGTGGAATTAGAAGGATCGGGGATCTAAATGAGGTACTGGATTGCTAAGGAATCCTCAAGTCCGGGGAATGGTGATTCAGTCCTCGGGCGATGATCCAAGCTAAAGTTTCAGGACTTCGGTAGGGTTTCGGTGTCGGTATTTCAGCAGGGTTTCGGCATCAGGGCTCGGGATTGCTCAACGACTCGGTAAAGTTTCTCTTTCTAAACATCTCTCTAATTTTTTGTTTTCAAAATGTACGCTGGGGTACGATATTTATAGAATTCTTCAACCAACGAGATGCTGCCACGTTTTGGGACATGTTAGGATTTTTGGAGTTGGCGGCTGCTGGGTATGAACATGGCGGTTGCCACATCAAAAGAAGCTTCCAGAAGGTTCTACTGGCGATTGCCATAATGGAGTTGGTGGTCGTCACTATGCAAGTTGGTGGTTACCAGGTTGGAGTTGGCGGTCGCCAGGTTGGACATGGCAGTCGCCACAAAAAATGAAAGCTTCCAAAAGGTTCTATTGGCGGTTACTACAATGAACATGGTGACCCCAAGGTTCCAGCATGGCGGTTCAATGATGATTTCACTAGTTTAAAGGTTTTGATGATTGGGTTCAAATACCGTGCTTAGATCATTTTTCGAGGATCGTACTGAGGCACCATTCCAGCTGTTTTCATCAATGGATTCACCTAAGATTGGGTGGGGTCAAATTGGGGTGTCTACACACATGATATCTTATAAAATGATGTCTAATCTCCATGTGCTTGATTCTTGAGTGTTGTATAGGCTTCTTTCATATATTAATTGCACTAGTGTTATCACATTTTATAGGAATATGATATAAGTGAAAACCATAGTCTTCTAATTGTTGTGTCATCCAAAGAACTTGTGCACATTAGCTTCCAGCTACAATGTACTCAGCCTTGGCCGTAGACAAGGCCACTAAGTTTTGCTTCTTGCTAAACTAAGAGATTAGTGAGTGTCCTAGGAATTGACAAGTACCACTTGTGCTTTTCCTATCTACTTTGCATCCGGCAAAATCAGCATCTGAATAGCCATATAACTCAAAGGCTATTCCTCTAGGATAAAATAATTCTAGGTTTTGTGTACCTAAAAGGTATCTAAAGATGCGCTTAACAGCGGTCACATGTGATTCTTTTAGATTTGATTAAAATCTAGCACACATGCATACACTAAACATAATATCCGAATGGCTAGCAGCCAAATATAAGAGAAATTCGATTATACCTCTATAACAATTTTCATCACTGCTATGCCATCTTCATCCTTGTCAAACTTCGTTGTAGGACACATTGGAGTTCCTGTGGATTTTTCTTATAGCATATCGAACCTGTTCAATATGTCCCTCGTCCATTTAGCTTGATTGACATATAAAATCAGAGTTTTAATGTTCAAAACACCTTCACGGGTTTTCACCGTAGGACCAATGTACGCCCCTCATTATGCATCTTCAAAACCAGAGTTAAGCAATGCATGCGTGAGTAAACCAGAGTTTATATGCACACAACCATGTACTCACACCTCGTCTTACAAAACCACGTCACGTGCTATGCACGTGACCCATGCTACTCATGCAACTCATGCAACACGTGCACAAATAAATCTAGAGTTAATATGCACTAAACCACGTATAACGCGTAACGACATCATATGCCCCATAACCTGTCACAGACTCGTCATCCACTAACCCAAACTACTAACAAACACCAAGATGAAACCTAACCCCGAACTCTAGCTCTAAACCCTCAAACCCGAATTGTCACAAACGTTTTCACAAAACACTGGCTTTTCCTAAAACTCCCATCTTTTAGAAAAAGAACATCGGACCCAACACGTCCCACACCCAACTATGCATTAACACCTCGTTTCCCAAAACACGTCATCCCCGAGGATCGATAACAAAGGAACAAACCACCACAACCAACCAACACAACAAAGCGACCAAACACCCCTCTCCATGAATTCAGTCAACAAGATCCCATAATCCAATCGATCGAAATGCCACTAGAGGAGAGCTAGTCGATTGAACCCCATAATTCAATCGTCTAAAAAGCCCCAAAGAACAAGAAATTTGATAAAAAGGTCCATTAAGGATGAAAAATAATATTTTCCAAGATGTTTGGCCAAAAACAGATAAAAAATGGTTAAAATAATTTGACATACACTCACTATTTTAGTCATAACATTTTCTACCCAATGAATTTTATTGTGAGAGTGGTGTCATTGGAATGCAAACTTCCGAGACTTCAGTTTGAGTACAAAAATAACCGCATCCGGAGCCCGAATGAGAAAAATATGATCAAAAAAAGTTAGTCCTGCACAGCCAGTCCGCTAGAGCGGACATCGGGTGCTCGAGCGCGCAGGCACCGGAGAGAACCCCAGATATTTTCCTATTTTGAGTTCCAAGCCCCAAAACTCTCAAACACTCACAATAATGCTTCAAAACACACATATACCTACCAACTCACATATTTTTGACACCCACGGACATACACAGCTCATGACCTCAAAAGAAAACAAAAGGACACTTTAAACAAAAACCTTTTGTCTAACCAAACCCGTTTTATGAAAAAAAACCTAACTTTTTTGAACATAAAACAACTTATCATGTATTTTTAAACGGTAAAAACACATAAGATTTCTTGTAGCACCCTTTTAAGACACGAGAGTATAGAATCTTACCTCGTTGAGTCAAAAACTCGATGCCTCAAACCACGTGCAAAAACAAACTTTGTCAGAACGAAATTCCGTCCGGATGAATGCGTAGCCCACCATGGGGATACTAAGGATTTGCTATCCGATCATTGAAAACCAAGTCTCGGGCCCCCGAGAAATTAGAGAGAAAGTAGAACTTTTGGTTCGTTTCAAATCTAGAAAGATAAAATATCTTTTGAAAATTTCTAAAGCTAGATATTTATGGGCTTGTGAAAATAACTTTTTTTTTTGAAAATCGCACCACAATGCCCAACGGCCCCAGTAACCAACCCCACATGCATATCTAAACCCGAACATGCATAAAAACACATAAAAACATATTGTGACGAAAACGATAAACAACACGTCGAAAAATGCCAAAAAAAAAATGAGTCTGGGTCTCACAACTCTACCCACCTTAAAGGAATTTCGTCCCCGAAATTCAACACAAGGTCAAAGAAAACAATCCCGTCAAACACAATTGACACAAGCACGAGAGATGGTCAATCAAACCATTCCTAGGATACAGTCGAATAAGGTCATGTATTCTAAACGATGGCTAACTACCTCAAAGACACGGAATCTATAACTCGTCCCAATATCACATCCTCACCGACCGATGTCTCTACACCCAGCACACAACCCATGGGGTCTACTGTTGCACGCAACAACTCCACTGTATCAACCGATACTTGGGGAGCATTTGTATCCCCAACATCAGGGATAGGCACATCCCCTTGGTCAAAACCACAACCACGACCACGGCTTTATCCTCTCCTCACAGACATCACGTCTACATAAAAGGAAAACAGAACATAAGACGCAGCACATTGCATGAACATAAACGCTAAGCACAAAAGCATGCTAACACGTAGCCACGTAGGTTCATGCTAAACTAATCCCACATACCGAGGAGAATTGACAAGAGTGACGAGTCAATCTGGATAACCTACTTAGATTTTTTGCCAGAAAACACGTCGGCCAAATGCATTTCTAACTTGGCTTCCAAGCTTGTTAATCCAAATGCCCGAAGACAAAACTAATCAATCCTAAGGTTCAACCCCCATGCTCACATATACATAATATTTACACATTCAACACACTATCATGCTCGTACTATCAAAACATCTAAACACCTGCAGTTACGCACAAGCAATCAACCTCACACGGTGATGCATCCTCTTCTCACGACTCTTAGGTATTCGAATCCAGAGTTTTGATATCATTCTGTCATGCCCCAAACTCTGGGTCACATGAACGCCCACAAACAACCATACATAGCACTTGGCTCGATGCTCACTCTCAGATAAAAACATACATGCATTAAATATAATCGCCAAAAGGCTTACATTACACGGTTCCAATACCGAATATATGTAAATATACATGGTCCAAAAAAAATAAAAAGGAAGACTACAGATCTTCTACCCCAACTGGCTTCTCTGGATCAACTTGCATGATCGATACATGAAAAATATTTTAAATCCCACACCGTGAGCCAGAGCTCAGCAAAAACTAAACAAACATGAAATAAAAGCTAAACATGCTAGAAAAATAATGTGCGATTTTTGACTCATACAAGTCTTGACAACAGTTTTGAAAACGATTTTACATCACGAATCACACGAGCCTCACGTGAAACACAAGTATATATGAATCTATCGACTTTCACAAGCCCTTGCAATAGTTCTATTACATACATGATGATTCATATGTAACACATGCCACCCCCACACAATCCAACACATGCAACCACGCAACATATGCTATGTGTTGCCATCCACACAATGTAACACATGCAACCACGCAACACATGCCATCCACACAACGCAACACATGAAGCTTC
The DNA here is from genome assembly GCA_032360265.1 of Heliamphora ciliata. Classification (NCBI taxonomy): domain Eukaryota; kingdom Viridiplantae; phylum Streptophyta; class Magnoliopsida; order Ericales; family Sarraceniaceae; genus Heliamphora; species Heliamphora ciliata. The sequence goes on along the minus strand of JAUMHN010369628.1, from coordinate 4,170 downwards.
TCGGGTTTTTACCAAAGGACCAATGTACGCCCTACTAATGCATTGTTAACCAGAGTTAACATATACCGAATCGTTAACCAGAGTTAACAGACACAACACACGCAACACATACGCCTTCACGGGTTCTCACCGTAGGACCAATGTATGCCCCTCGTTATGCTTCTTTAAAACTAGAGTTTTAATGTTCAAAACACCTTCACGGGTTCTCACCATAGGACCAATGTACGCCCCTCATTATGCATCTTCAAAACCAGAGTTAAGCAACGCATGCATGAGTAAACCTAGAGTTTATATGCACACAACCATGTACCCACGTCACGTTCTACAAAACCACGTCACATGCTACACACAAGACATATGCTACTTATGCAACTCATGAAACACGTGCACAAATAAATCCAGAGTTAATATGCATTAAACCACGTATAACACGTAGCTGTTAGGGTTGGTATACTGAAAACTATATTTTTGGTATTTAATTTTATTTTAATAAAATTAATTTTTTATTTTCTGAAAATCTTTATGAGTAATGTATGTGTATAATTTCTTTGCTATGCATGGATGTCCAATATTCTCTATAGTATTTAATCTGGTGTGTAGAGTACGGCTTACACACAGAAGATCAGATTTTAGGTTATTACAGAATATAAGTTTTATGTTTACAGTTTATATGGAAATGGACATACTATCGGTACGACTATGACACAGAGTTTTAGTAGGCCTATCTTGGTTACGTAGAACAGATAATAGTATCGTCAATTGTTCCGACTCTCTGTGCCAGTACACTTTGTGTGTATTGAACGGGATATTTGGGGTAACTAATTTTATACTAACTATATAAATTAATTCAGACCCCAAGATTATTATGAATAGTACTTATCCTCTTAATCCTGAAATAATTATTTATTTGCATATATTTAATATTCGTTATTTTGATTCATTAGAGGGTGCGATCTTATATGGGTCTATATTTTCGGTGAGTTGGATAGCGGTATTATTTATATGAAAAATATTAATTATTGACAGAATCCACGTCCCGAACGATCAGGATTGACGATACCCCCTTAAGGAAGCTTATAAGTTTTGACTGGGCCAAACCCTGCAGGTGAATTTAATTATCTGGAGGTCAAATAAGTTAAGCGGAAGGGTTTAAGGAATTTAAAGATGCCCATTAAATTAAATTATCAGTAATTAAATTTAATTGGCGGGTATCAGAAAGCTTAACATGGGGAGAAATGGTAAGCATTTAATAATAGAAGCTCAATACAAAAAGGTCTTCAGATTATGAGTCAGAGTGCAATTACAGTTCTTTAGTGGTGTGAACTGTAATTCAGTGTTTTATGAAAATTGCAGAAACCGCTGCATCTTTCCATCATTGTAAAAACCACTGGTAGGCATCTGTGTTCCATTGGAAGTGCTACTCATAATTACTCCATAAGTCCCTGTTGTAGCCCAATATATATACGGGTAGGCTGGACCAGTTTTAGAGAATGATATCATATTTTGTCTTTCAAGAATAAAGATATCAGAATTTTTTCGGTACGAGTTCTCGATAGTTTGTAGCCCACACTACATTCGAGAACGCGTAAGGGAATACAATAGAAGATCTGACAGGAGTTTCAACTCGGAATTAAATCATAGTTGAAGAATCGATCGACAAAAGATATTCTTCTAAATTAACTTTGGTTGCACGGATTTTATTTTGATCATTCGACGTCAAAAGTTTTATCTGGAGCCCGTTTCGGTGTTTGCCCGTCCACTTAATTTTTTATCAAAAATTATTTACAAAAATAATGATCTTGGCAATTTTGCCTCCAACTATTGGTATCAGAGCCATTTTATTTTTTGTGTACGGTTATCGAGGCCGGGTCAGTTTAGAACTGTTGCTAACTTTGTTTTGCAGGCGTTCTAATCCCAGTTTTATGATCATCATTTATTTTCATGTTTGGTTGAATGTGTGGATGATGATTTAACTTTTTTGTTCACCGAGGTTAACCGTGATAGATTAATTTTTTTTAAATTGATTGTGTACTCTGCGGAGGTATAGAATCAATGTAAAAAATTATTATTCTTCGGTTTCTAGTTTTTTCTTTATGTATTTAAAAAAAACAACAAAGAAACAAGAAGAACACACGGTGGCGGCACAAGAACTTGCAAGCCACAGTCCCTATATGGAATTCAATCTTGGCATTAAATAATTTTTTTTGATCAAAGATTGCCATAAAGTTGATTCAGCTTCCAGACAAAAAAGACAAAGCAGCAGTTTCTATCCACTAAACCAAGCGGTGAAATTCTAGCAGATTGGCTGTTGTTTTTCAAAACACAGCAGTTCTATTCCCAACGCAGCAGCGCCTAAACACAAAAGTGATTTCCAACTCAATAGTTTGCCAAACAGTCCAACGCAGCAATGGATTCCAAGACACCGTTCCAGCGGCGCAATCTAATCATAGTAGCGGTTTTCCATGTTTTCTAAAACACTGTTGCAGTAATTTCCATCCAATGCCGTAAGTTCCAAACAAGCCGTCGATTTCCAAACAAACAAACCAACAGTTTTGTTTTTCCAAAGCACAGTGTGCATGTGCTAGTGCGCAAGGTGCTCGGCGGCATGGCGCGATGCTCGCATGGTGGGGCAGTGGTAGTGCTATATTTTGTGGTGTTTCGGGCTATTGAGATTGATATGATTTATCATATAGAATCAAGGAACCATGATGTAATCTAAATACAAGAAGTTCATTAGAAACGAATTATTGCAGCTTATCCTTTTAAATAGGAGACTGAAACACTTTACAGTTCCGATTCGATTATAAAATTAGAATTTTTTTATCTTGCATTTAATTTTTTATTAACTGCGTAGATGATATATATTGATTTTATTTATCCTATTAATTTAATTAATTTAAATATTCAATTTTAATTAAAATGTTTTGTAATAAAAAATAAAATCAAAATTTTTTAATTAATTAATTTTAATTAAAAGAAAAAACTTTAGATATTTTATTTTTTACAAAATATCACATTTAAAGATGATTTTTTTAATCGGATATCTTAGAAAAATGTGAGAATTAATTCTGAATTTTGAATTAATTAAATGAAAAAATATTTAATCGAAATAAATTATTATTTTTTGAAAAAATATGAAAGAAAAAATAAAATAAATAAATATCTTTAATCACTACCTTAGCTGAAAAGTTAAAGAAAAAACTGTGTATTTGTTAAATTTTATTTGTTATGCATTTAAACATGAAAATACAGTTCGATAAACCAGAATCTTCGGAATCGTGTACACGGAAAGATGTTTAATTCTTTCAAATCGTGTGACTTTCAAAATTAATAAATTTATTTTAATTAAACGAATTTTTATAAGCCTCAAAAATATTTTAAAAATCTAAGTGGGAGAGGGAATTTATTCACAAATAAATCTCGCGGTCTCCATCACCAATTTGTAGGCGATGCAATTAAATCAACACTTAGCTGTATATAATAGTATACTCTCTATCTGAGTCACTGCTATTATATACTGGACCGAAACTATGTCAGCTATTTAATTTTACTTGGCATGGTCAGTTGCCTAGATAGTAAAATAAAAAGGAATTGGCCTCTCTAGTCTGATGATGGATAGTAGACGTCCATCCATCATGACATGTTATTCTCAAGTTACTAGGCTGCTGGAGAGTTAATTTTAAAATGGTAGAGGGAACTAAATTAAAAAGAATTCAAAGTTTTGTTCATCATAATTTAATTATGTGATTTTCATAATTAAAATGGATTTCAACCTACTCGCTTCAATACTTAAAGAAAACAAACTTACGTGACCAAATTTTGTTGACTGAAAATGTAATTTGGATATAACTTTAACTACAAATGGTATTCCTTCAATACCAAGAAATGTGTTTGTTTCTGAAAAAGGTTATTCCTCTGGGTCGAAAGGCATGAAGAAGAAAAAGGTTCAAAAACAGAGAGACACGATTTCCAGGGTAGTTAGTGGACCACAGACTGGCGTGAAAAAGTCGAAAGACAGATGTTTTCACTACAACCAGACCTGGCACTGGAAAAAGTTATGTCTAGTATTTTTCAGACGGCAGAACAAATAGGATAATTTCTGTTCACTGGTTGTGGAAACATGTTTAGCGGTGTTATCTACCGGTACCTGGTGTGTAGATACGGGAGCCA
>JAUMHN010369296.1:0-17217 GCA_032360265.1 Heliamphora ciliata | reverse complement strand
AGGAGATACAATAGAATCAAATCAGAATAAAATCAATCTAATCAATCTAATATTCTAATCAATCTAATATTCCAACAAAGGACAAATAACACAAATTATTAAAATCAAAAGACGTTTGAAGGAGGAAATATTAAACTATTAATAAATAAAATTAATTTATAAAATTTGTTATAAAATTAAAAATATTTCACATCATATTTTTATAATGGAAATGATATCATTACCAAATGTGACCGAATGACGAGCAAGTGATAGGTGCACTCTCATTTATAATTGGAGAAAGTGCTACAAAATTTCAAATAACGAAGCACTACTTAATTTCTTAAATAATAATAAATATTTTTATTTTAAATTTTCAATTATTATAACTTTTATTATATATATTTATATTTTTTTAAAATTTATTTTCTAAGAGTTTTTTCTGTTTTTCTCTTAATATACTGTTCGAACAGACCATCACCGCTCGAGCGCCCACTATCCCAAGGCCATACCAGCAATTGCATAGTTTTAGATTTTCATGCCCCAACTCAAACCATAGTTCATGAACAAAAATTCTATCATACAAAAGCTATATAAAACCACTTTTTATCATGGAAATTAACCTCAAAACTCATCTCCAAACATCGTTTGATTGCCGTTTGATTGCCATTCATATTTACATTCTTCCAAAGAATTGAACTAGATACACCATGATTTCTTTAGGTTTCACAATCTCGAACTTTGAAATCAAAACATTTAAACATAGCTGCATGATTTCTCACAACCCACGAGTTTCATCCAACTTCTTTATACTTTCTAAAACTAATTACACATTATAATTAACTTCTCAAGATGTAATCAATACACTAAACATAGATTCTTCGTATTTTCTCAAAACTATATCAATCTTGCGACAACCCTTCTAGGCTTTTCTTTCTCACTTGAATTTATAAAGCATCTACTCAAACTACATAAGTCGAAACTCGTAAAATAGAAACTAAACATGATATTGTGCATGATATGTGAGGCATGTGTATATATGTTATGATGCCACAATATCAAATATTCACATAGGAAGTAAGAACTCACAGCCGTTTTAGTGTAGAGCTGGGCCACATCCATTATTTCCCGCCTTGACACAATATGATCTATGTCGAATTCAATTCTTTTAACAAGGTTTCCATATGCGCCCCATGTTCCATTTAGTCCCCTTTCAATGTGAATTCAATTCTTTTAACAAGGTTTCCATATGCGCCCCATGTTCCATTTAGTCCCCTTTCAATGATTCACAACCGAATGATCTCATTTTCACTTTCATATACATTATAAACTATAATTTGAACCAACACTAGGTGCAGCTTATAGAAGTCTCAAACTATTACCTAACCGACTATGCAAAATTCGTTCGATAACAGTTCATTTTATAACTCACCACAACAATCACTTTTTTCGATTTTTTTTGGGAACGCCGATGGGTAGGCAACTTGTGCGCACACCTTTTCGGGGGGGCTAACCCAACGGGTATGGCACCCAATTTGTACAAGTTTTTTGGTCTTTCACTGCGGAGCTAGTCAAACTCAACTTACCAAATATAACCAACCGTCAATTCCTACATTCATTAATCTTTGCTTTTCCTCAATTCATCCTTGAGTTCAACCACCAATTTAGGTTCCAATCATTAAATCCAATACAACATATATAATCACATCACCATTGGAAATTTATAATCAATTTATATCACATATCCAAATTTTAGGTTAAAACCTCCAAATTTCATGTGATTAAGCCTTGAGTTTATTCAAAGTTCATAATTCCGTAGCCCGTATGTTATAAACATAATTAGATGCTTTTAACCCCTCATAAAATCAATAATACCCAACCACCACAAGGGATTTAAAATTCATAGATATAATTTCCACATTTTCCAACACCAATTCACATTCAATCCTTAAGCTAGTAAGTTACAAAGCTCCAACAAGTCCTTAAATGTTCCAATTTCTTAATCTCCATATAAATTAACATGAATTCAACAAATAAACCATAAATTAGCTAGGGTTTTCATAAATCTCCCAAACTTTTCAATTAGTCAATCAATTAATCAAGTTACAAGGCTCAAATAATTCGTTAAGAGCTCCAATTTCTTCATTTTATTAAATTATCATGAAATCCAAACATAAACTCATGAATTAAGTTAAGATTTAAACCACAACTCTAAAAAATTTAGGGTTTTAAGGGTTTAACTAAAATTCAACCCATATCAAAGCAAAAGATCACCAATTTAGTCAAAATACTACATCTTGGAGCCAAAATCTTCAATTTTCGCAAAAAATCGCAAACCCTAGGTTTTTCGGCCCTCTTGGATTTGGCTCCTAGATAATTCAAAGTGTTGCTCTCGTTGCGGAGACCTCGAATCTTAATCGGCAATGTCCAATATGGAGTGGAGATTCATCAATTTTAAAGTGAAGGTGGAGGTTTGGGACTTTAAGCTTACTCCCATGGAGTGAAGAAAAAGATGAGAAGAGAGGGGGATAGGCGTCGCGTAAGGAAGGGGGGTTTGGGTTATGTTTGGTTTTTATTATTCCCCTTTTACTTTTCTCCATTCTTCTTAGATACTTCTTCACCCACTGACATAATTAAATTAAACTCACTAATCTTTAATTATCCCATTTAACAATAATTAAAAATTAATTTCCATTATTAGAGTTTTTTGACATCATGAAATTAATCACTAATTGGTATCCCGCAGTATCCATACTTACCAACCCCAAACAACACGCAACATATATCATTAGAATTCATTTTCGGTAATTTAATTATGTTAAAACAATTAATACTAAAACAAAAGCGTATCGGGTCTCCACATTATAGTTTAAATTAATTATTTATAAATGTAATTATAACTTGTAACAGAAGTTATGAATATTTAAAAAAATTAGAGTTATGCTCTATTGGCAAGTTAACTATTTTTACTAATTCTTTTTTTGCTACTTCTTTGGGATAAGTTCTATTGACAAGTTAATTATATATTCTATTAAATTTTAATTTTAAATTAATTATTTATATATACTATTTTATTCTTTCTTTAATTAGAATGAGCTAGATATGGACAATAAATAAGAGAGAATGCTAGAAGAGAAGAAGGGAGTAAAAAAAGATATAGAGATAATAAAGAAATTGGAGATTGTTGGAGAGAACAATAGAGGGAGAAAAAAGAGAGAAAGTAAGGATAAGAAAGAGAGAGAATAAAAAATAAAAATATAATATTTAGTTAGCTTTTTTAATTGCATAACTTTTGTTATATATATATATATATATATATAATATTTATATATTTAAAATCTTCTCATTAAGATCTATAAAATAAGATCTATATTGAATAAAAAATAAAATTTTCTCATAGTTATAAAAAAATGAGAACTTTCTTATTTTTACAAATTAGAAATGAGGAATTTTCATATTTTTTAAACTAGAAAATCTTATAAAAAAATGTTAACTTTTCAATTTTTACACAATTTTGTTAGGTCCTATTTTTTGAAGTATGATGTGTCTTATTTTTTAACATTAGCTAAGTCTAAAAAAGTGTAGATTTTAAAACTCCTATTTAAAAAATGAGAAATGCTTTAGTGAATATGATAATTATTCTTTTTTGAAAAGGGAGAAATTATCACTTTCTCATTAAATATAATGAGAATCTTTTTTTATCCTGTGACTAATTAATATCTAAAAATTAGATAAAATTTACAATATATTAAAAATTTATTTTATTTGCTTTCCTATTATGAGTTGTCTCATTATTAATATACTAGTTTAAAAATATAAAATTTCTCATTCCTTATTTGTACAAATAAGAAGATCATCATTTTATTGTAAAAACAGAAATTCTCTATTTTATTTTTTAAAAGATTTCATAATCAACATAAATCTTGTTTTATAGATATTTACAATAAATTTCTAAAAATAAAAATATTATTTAATATGAATACATATACTGAAAGTTATATAATTTTAAATTTTAAAAATGTAAACTAATTGCATAAGCGTGCTCTCTCTCTCTCTCTCTATTCATTTACTTTCTCTCCCTCTTTTATATTCTCATTAAGGGTATTTTAGGAGTTTTATGTTTAAACGAGACTTGTTAGAATATAATTTTTAAAACAGGATTTAACTTTGAATAAGTCTAAAAAATGAGACCTCTCTCTAAATGCCCTAAAAAATTATAACTTATTGTTAAAATTAGTAGCAAAAAACTAAAAACTATTATAGCTTAGCCAAACACCTTCAATGTTGGTTTTACATCTCACTATTTTAATCTTTTTTCTCTTTTAATCCAATTTAGACAAGAATTAATACAATGAATAACAAATGAAAAATAGCTTGAATTGGGGAAATAAAGTAAGATTTGTAATCTTACTACATACCCATAAAAGTTTTTTTTTATAAAATTATCTATAAATCAAAACAAATGGTTCACATTCACTTGACATATGACCCACATCATAAATAGTTTAATTGGACCATTCATTTTAAATTATAAATATTTTTATGAATAACTAATTATATAGGTATTTGGCATTTTTGTAATCTTATAGACAGGTTTTGGCTCTCCCTTATTGTAATATATGCCTTGCTCTAAAATCACATGGAAAATCTTTGAATGGAACTCAATAGTTAAGTTTTGGGTTGAATGCAATGCCTTTATAATTGTTGGTAACAAAAAACGTAACAAATGCTTCTGAAAAATTCTGTTCATGGATTTATTCTGACTAATTATTTTTTTTAATAAAAAAACAAATGCCGCAAAATAAATAAAATAGCCACACAAGCAATTAAAACCAATCACATGAGACACAAGGATTTTTTCGTGGAAAATCCCAAACCGAGTAAAAATCACGAGATCAAACCAGGTCTAGAGAAATCAAGCACTATAACAAATTTTGGTTGCAAGAAATCTTACAAATACAGTTGAATCCACAATCTACTATAGTAAGTCTATCGATTTTACCAAATTCGCGTATACCAAATCGTGTTCGACCGCAGTTGGAATTTACTACAAGACTTTGATTCATCACGGAATTCACTACCAAATTTTGACTTTTAAGAATTCACTCAAGAGACTCCACGATCTTGAATAGAACATTGAAGGTTTGGTTGCTTAACGATCTTCTTTGAATGCTTTTGAATCTGTTTTTTTGTCAAGTGAGTTAAATACCAAAGAATTACTCCTTAAATGTAGAAAGAAGTAAAGAAAACCACTTCATTACGTAACGTTAAAAGTTCGGTTGAAGGTTTCGGTTGAAGATGTAAAGAAAAGCACTGAAAAATCATTTTACATTGTTTATATTAAAAAAATGACTTATGACTCGTCAAAAAGGAAAATAATTTGGTATTATGATGGAAATATTTTACTAAAAAATCATTTTACATGGTTTATATTTGATGAGTAGATATTTTGTTACACTCCTTTAGCTAACTAGACAGATAATGTAATAAATTATGTGGGACCTAGGCAACACCCAAGGCGCCATATAAAAGCTAAAAAAATGGAGGCACCAGGTAAGCTTCTTTTTCTCATTCTATTCCTTTAAAAAGCCTAATTTTATTATTTTTCTTTACAAACGAATTTGACTTGACCATCGAAGAGCCTTTAATCACTATCACAATGGTGTCATCTAAAACTAACTCTTCATTTTGCAGGTTGCTTGGATGAATTGGGATCACATGAGGATCCGTCATCATCAATTCGCACCGAGAACGATTTGTTCTGAAAAATTTTCGTAACTTGTGTGGCCCCATTGATCATCCATCTCTTACCCATTAAAGGAACTCCAAAATCTCAATCAATGATGAAAGTCATGGCTCTGTTGAGGAAGGGTTGGGTTTTTGAAAAGAGAGTCTACAGGCACACCACTAAGACACTCCTTCAGCCACAACTCTGCCAACTCAGCCAACTTAAAAAAAAATCGCCAAAATGTATAGCTGCTGTTTGGTGTTTTGAGTTTCGCTCTCTTCTCATCTGCCTTTCGACTCCCTCTCTAACAAAAACTCCTCGGTACTCATCTCCTCTCTCTCTCTCTCTCTCTCTCTCTCTCTCTCTAATATGTAGATTATAAATTGTGAAGAGGCAATGCAATTCTGATTCTCAATTGACCTCTATGTTTGCAGTTTCGATTTTTGTTTCTGAATCGTGATCGGACCGCCGATTTGGTCTTCTCTTGTCCAACCTCCGGCTCCGATCGATCCAGAGTAGGCTGATTTTTGCGCTGATCATCCAGGTATCGTTCTCAGAAAGATCTCATTATGTATACGTATCTATGTTTGAATATAAACGTGTGTGCATGTGTGGCTTTTGTATCAGCTGAATTTTGCTTGTTTAATTAGGTTCTGTGCAATTGATGATGGATTAGGCTGATTCGCGATCCAAAATTTGAATGCATTCTAATCTTCTACTGTTTTGTTAATCGTTGCATGAACTTGAATCTTCTATAAATCTGTGTGTGTTATTCCTATGTTTGGACTAATTTTTTTTTGTAAGCTTTTTGATTTTTTGACTCTTTTTTTAAAAAAATAGATGAATATAGAAAAAACTAGTTGAAGCCAAACAAGTAGGCTTTTGTAGAGATTTTTAAGCAAAAAAGCTCTCAAAAAAACTAGCCCAAACATAGGCATGTATGATTATGTACCTTTTCTTTGTTTCCATTCCTAATTAAATTATTGAACATTCCTAATCAAATCGTACAACATAATGCCTATGTACCATTTACTTTTTTTTAACTAGTAAGTGATATTTCCTTTGCCATCTTCATCGTCTTTGATGTCGTCGGAGTCCGTTTCATCAGCAATGCCTTTTGATGGCCAAATTGATTTTGGGTGGTAATTTCAACATTCATGAATAACAGATTATTTTTTGGGCTTTCGGTGATCAAGATTTAATGAATTGCAATTTTTATGTTAAATTTTGCAGTGATGTAAAAGAAGATGAGGAGGAGGTATTCGGTGAAGATAGTGAAAAAAAACAAGAGGTATCAAGTGATTCATCAAAAGAGAGCGTGATGAGATAAATATTAATGACGATGGAAATGAGACAAAAGAAAATTGTGAAGATAGAGTTGAGGTACAAAAGGTGGGAATGAAGTTCGACTCATCAAACGAAGCGTGTCTGTATTACACAAGATATGCTAAACAAAATGGATTTGCTGTGGCTAAAAGATCGTCGAAAAAGGGTGCAAATGGAAACGTATATTATATAACTCTTCAATGCAGTCGTGGTGGAAAGGCAAGGGTGAGAGGAAGCAACCTGGTTATACAACGGCCACAAACAAAAATTAATTGTCTAGCTCGCTGTATTGTTGCTTTATTCCCGGATGGAAAGTGGAGGTTAAACCGGGTTGTCTTGAATCACAATCACGAACAGAGCCCAGGAAAGTGCAGGTTACATAAGAGCTATAGGGTACTTGATGAACGTACGAAAAGACAGCTCATATTGAATGATAAATCTGGGATTAAAATGCACCAAAGTTATATCGCACTTCAAATCTAGGCAGGGGGACCTGATAAGATCCCATATAGTAAGAAGGATTGTCGGAACTATTTGGAAAAATATTGTCGTAGTTTAAAACTTGGGGAAGGAGATGCAGAAGCGATGCATGGCTATTTCATGAAAATGAGAGCCGATAACTCTGACTTCTTTTATGCCATGGATTTGAATGGTGAGGGTCGACTAAGGAATGTGTTTTGGGCTGACGCAAGGAGTAGTGCAGCTTGCAAAGAGTTTGGTGATGTTGTGACATTCGACACAACATACTTGGTAAATAGGTACGACATGCCTTTTGCTCCATTTGTAGGTGTGAATCGTCATGGTCAGTCAATTTTGTTGGGATGTGGACTTATATCTCACGAAGACATAGAGTCATTTGAATAGTTATTTAAGACTTGGATGACATTCATGTGGGGTTGTGCTCCTGAAGCCATTATTACCGATCAATGTATAGCCATTAAGAATGCTATACAAAATGTATTCCCTAACACCCGACATCGGTGGTTCATATGACACATATTGAAAAAGGTGCCAAAAAAGTTGGGAAAGTACGACGCCTACAAATCAATTTCATTTCATTTGCACAATGCAGTCTATGATTCCTTGGCAATGGAAGAATTTGAGATTGCTTGGAATGTGCTCATCAAAGAATATGATCTTCAAAATAACGAATGGTTACATGGGTTGTATTTGGAGAGAAGACGATGGGTGCCTGCTTTTGTGAAAGATGTATTTTGGGCAAGAATGTCATCTACACAAAGAAGCGAGAGTATGAACCACTATTTTGATGGTTACATTAATTCGAAGACAACCTTGAAGCAATTCGTAGAGCAATATGAGAATGCAATGGAAAATTAGGTTGAAAATGAAAAAAATGAAGACACGAGAAGTTGGGGCTCTTACATCCTATTCATACTTGAAGATGATTTGGAGAAGCAAATTCAAAGTACTTACACGAATGAGAAGTTTAAAAAGTTTCGTGATGAATTTGTCGGGAAACTTAAGTGTTCTTTGTTTGAAAGAAAAGTAGGCGATGTTTATTCGAAATATGAAGTACAAGAGTTGATTACATATGGAGAAGAGAGAAAAAACTTGTGTCATTTACTATTAATTTTAATGTTGAAAACAATGAAGCAAAATGTAATTGTCGGTTGTTTGAATTTAGAGGAATGGTGTGTAGGCATCAACTGATGGTGTTTCATCAAAAAAGAATTGAAAGACTACCTGACAAGTATGTCTTGAGAAGGTAGAGCAAAAATGTGAAAAGGGTCCACACTAAAGTTCGAATCAACTATGATAACTCGTCAAGGTCAATTGAAGCAAGTTGGCATAACGACATATGCAATCTAGCCTGTGAGGTTGCCGATTTGGTGGAAGATAGTCAAGAGAAGTATGATAAGGTGATGACTGTGTTACGTGGGGTAAAAGGAGAGTTGATTGAATCTTCGAATGTTATGGGAAGTGATATGATTTTCGGTACTTGTGGTAGTTCTTTCTTAGCTGGAGAGAGAATTCTACCTTTCAAAAAGAGCACGAATATACTTGACCCGGTACCCCTTCATTGAAAAGGGAGACCGCCAACCACAAGGAAGCAAGGTGTTCTTGAAAAAGTAGTTAAGAAAAAAAGAGAAACACAAAAGAAGGCGTTGTTCAAGGAAAAAGCCAAGGTATAAGTTAACGTAATGTAGCAATTTTTGTATTGCTAATGTCAAGTTTCCTATTAATATTTTTATGTTTCAAGTTAAATTTGTTCTTTTTCAGGAAGTTGGGGCACAACAAATGTTGGGACACAATAATTGCATTTTTCAAGAGGTTGGGACACAAGAGAGTTTTGCAAATGTTAATGTAAGAATTTTTCTCTATTTTTAATTTCAGGTTTTCTATTACACTTTTTAAGTGTTTGATGCATTGGCAACTATTTTTCATTGTTTGGCAGAGTTACCCAGGCTACATGGGGCAATTAATGTAGCCGAACATGATGGCCTATAATATGGCACAAGGTGTAAGCGTCCTCCCAATTTTTCCAACTTTATGCCCAACTGGAACAGGCTTTAACCAATTTATAAATAATTTTCAAGGTTCACAAAATAACATGCCAAGTTTCGTTAGTAGCCAAGTTTTTCGAGGACAACCAAGTTTTATAGAAAGTCAAGGGCAACGACGACCAAGTTTTGTGGAAATGATGACTGCAAGAGACAGTGGTGAAGAATAGAAGACATATATGTTGGTATAGGAAGTATCTTGGTATAGGAAGACATATATGTTGGTATAGGAAGTATCTTGGTATAGGAAGTATCTGGTACTTGCGTTAGAAGCTGATTTGTTGTTATTGTGGATGATTTTTGTGGATTGTATCAACTACCTTAAATAGGATTTTTGGCTTTTGTCATTATTGTGGAACTAGATGACCTTCTATGATTTTTGTGGATTGTATCTGGTACTTATGAGATGAAAGGTTGGTTTTACTAATGTATGGTTTATTGGCTATTTCAATGAATTTATAGTTTATTTGCACTAGTAAGATGGTTGTTTGTTGAGTGCATTCCTTGGAATCATGGAACGGGCTTTGGGCTCCTCTTAGTTTGTTTGAGTCTTATATTTTTTTTTGTTTTATAACGGGATGTTTATGCCAACTTGTGTAAGATGGTGATTAAATGTGAGACTCTGACCCAGTTTATTTTGAGAATGTTTTAAGTGTTGACGGAGTTTGAGTCAACTTTTGATCTAAGTGAGTTGGGTTTTTGTTTCTTCATGATAAAACAACAAGTGTACATGAGTTTTACGCTTATTCGAGTTCAAAAGAGGGTTGTTTGAGTGATGATTTTTTGACTCAAATTGAATTCTGAAAACATTTTTGGAACTAGCAGGGATTCAGTCGATTGAGGGGCTTAATCCAGTCGACTGACCAGGAGGGCAATCGACTGAACTTGAGGCAGTGGGATGTTTTGGCTCTCCAGAAGGATTTTCAGTCGACTGGATTGGGGGTCCAGTCGACTGACCTGTGTGTTTTGGCATTTTTCTATAAATATCAAGCCTTGGAGATATTTTTGAGATATTTGTTTCAGATCTGGTTTCTCTCTCACGAAACCTCTGCCTTCTCTATAGATTTTGATAGGCCCGGGGATCGGTTTTCAACGGTTGGACAGCGAATCCTCGCTATTGGTGTCGGGGGCTTCGCATTTATCCGGACAGAATCGCGTTTTGACGAAGATTAGTTTTGCATGTGGATCGAGAGGTCGAGCTTTTGGCTCAACGAGGTAGGATTCTAGACCATACTACTGTTAAAGGGTGTTATATGTAATTATATGTGTTTTCACCAGGTAGAAAATACATTAAATATTATTTTCATGTTAAACCTTGGTTTTTGGGTAAACAATGGGTTGTACGCCTTTTCTTGGTTTTAGACATGATCCGGATGTGATGATATCCATAGTTTTCAAAAGGAAATTTGAAAACGAGGTGTTTTATGAAACTGGTGAAAAACGTGTTTTATTGAAGATTTAGAGCTAGCCTGTGAGGTTGAGTCTCAACTTCTAAAACGTTTTGATGAAAATATGTTTTCAGATATTTTCTTTGATCTCCATGGTCGATAGATTGGATCTCCCTTTTATATATGTGTTGTATAACTGCTTGTGAATTTTTAAATGTTATCCATAGATGTACCGTGGCAGTTGCTGTGTTGAGTTGGGCTTCCATTGCTCCTCGGTGAAAGTCTAGAAATGTGCGCAGAGTAGGTCCCTACGTGCCTTCGGGTTAATCCCTGTAAACGAGGTTGGTGGGTGCTTAGTGCCCTCGAGTTGTGAACCCGTAAACTAAGTGGTTGGTGGGTGCTTAAGGCCCTCAGGTTGTGAACCTTGTAAACTAAGTCGGTTGCCTCCGTGAATGGCGTTGTTTACGTTGTTGTAACTCCGTATAGAACTTGTCATTACCGAGCAGGCCTTAAATGGTGACTAGGGTAATGGACATGAGTTTATAATTGTTATCTTTGTCTGTGTGTGGTAGAGTTGGTACATAGGATTTCATTTTATCTTTTTCTCCTCGGCTGTGTGACTCGAGTGGAGAATACTCTTTTATTATAGCTTATTATTTTATTTTCCTCGGTTGTGTGTTCCGAGTGGAAAAATAACGTTTTGTTTTCGGTTGTGTGAACCGGGTGGAAAATCAAGTTTTTGATTACTGCTTTCCCTTAACTATGGCATGATATCTGTGAGGATGATATGCATAGTTTTAAGGTTAGAAATGAGAGGTTTTATGAAGTAAAACCTTTTTGAGGCTCGTGTTGGCTTGATGGAAAACTTGTAATTTTTTAGAGAAAAACCTTTTTGACTCCTGTGGTTGCGTCTATATGCTTATGATTTCATAGCCTGCTTTACAGCTTTATAGTCTGTTTCTATTGAGTTTCGGCTCACGGTGTGTGATTTTATGTAAAAACCTTTTCAGGTGAACGTGGTCCTGTAGGTTGATCCGGTGGTGCCCGGAGATGGCTGATGATAAGACTTCTATTTTGTCTTGATAGGTTGCTTATACTTTTCTGTATATGTTTAATGTTGGTTATAACATGTTGTAATGCATATATAGTTCTTATGAATATATGCATGTTTTAATTCTTTCGAGAGAACCACGGGTTGATTGTTGTTTTTCGTAGTTTCTTACTACGTTTTTCGTTGGCTGGTGCAACGCTTTACAAACGGAGTTTTCAAATGGTTTATGCTTTATTCAAACTCTTGTACTCGAGAAAAATTTTAGAATGGCTTCCACATCTTTTTGAAAGGATTTTCTTTACCCAAAAAGTCTATTTTGTTTTTTTAAAAAAAGTTTGGCTTGTGCGATAGTAACCGTAGTCTCTTGGCTACTCTTTCAATTGGATAAACTCTCGGTAGTACATTTTACAAAGGTTTTAGCCTTGTTTGGCTTTCTAGTATCAAATCTCTTTTTGTGCTAGGGCGGTTTGGTAGTTGTTCGGTGGCTTTTCGAGTGACCCAGAGTTTGGGGCGTGACAACTTGGTATTAGAGCTCTGGGTTTGAATACCTATGAGTTGTGGGATGAGAGTGTGTTACCTTGTGAGGAAAGATGTCTGTGTGCTTGGTTGCGTGTGTTTACATGGTAGCTTAATGTGTATATGTGAGTATGGAGGTTGGACCTTCAGATTGATTAGTCTTGTCTTTGGGCGTTTGGACTAACAAACTTGGGAGCCAAGTTAGAAACGCGTCTAACTGACGTGATTTCTAGTAAGGAGTCTAAGTAGGTTATTCAAAGTGGCGCGTCATTCTTGTCGATTCTCCTCGATATCGGTGTTGTGTCTGCATGATCGTCGTGGCTATGTGTTAGCATGACTATGTGATATGTGGTAGAAGTAACATGATAGATCGACCTTAAGTTGTCGTGTTTCATACTTTCTTCATATATGGCCTGTACACCCTTAGAGACGACGAGACCGTGGTTTGGGTCTTGGATGTGCGACTCGGTTGCAGTGGTTGCAGTGATTGTTGTAGAGACAGGGTTATGGGTTGAGCGTCGATCGCTTGGTATGTTGTGGGACTCGATAGTGAGTTGCGTGTAGCCGCGAGAGGATGGTCTCGGTTGGTATCTGTTGAGTGTTAGTACGAGCAGAGTTTGTTCGGGTATAGATGAAGCCTAGTTAGTGGCTTGGTTATAGTAGCTGGCTCCCCTTGAGAGTAGGCTAGTGGATGTCGGAGTTGTGTTGTGGTTGACCTTGTGAGTCGAGTAATGGGGTGTTAGAGACCCTGGGAAATCAGTCGATGTGATTAGATTTGGGATAGTGGCAATCCCTTCGGAGTTTTGGTATACGTGGTTCTGGCCGTGTGATGAGTTAGATACGTCGTGAGTCAAGGTTATGTCATGAGCCGTGTACTCAGGATGGGGTATAGACGGGAACATGGCAGATGGAAGCGTAGAGATCCTTGGCCGAGTGTATGTTGAGATGGCAGAACGTGAGTGGTTTTGAGATACCCTGTTAGTAGGATGTTGATGGTAATCAATAGGATGTTGACGATAGTTAGAGTAGCATTCGAGGATGTTGTTGGTAGTCTGAGTAGTGTCTGATGACCTTGGACGTTCTGTATCTTCCTGAGGTTTGAGAACCGAGTTACAAGTGAGTAAACTCGAGGATATGGAGATGATTGTGAGTTGTAGTTATGTTGGAGCGAGTATGGGTCGCTGCTATGCTGGAATGTGTAAGGGTTCAGGTTACAATTCTAACATGCGACGGGTATCAGCTTAGTGGGATTCCTACGGGAATGCAGGTCCGCAGTTTGGTTGTTATCCTAGTGATTAGGAGCTTGTGTTTGGGAACCATGCTGGGTGCATGAGGTTTGAAGGGACTGCGGACTGGTTTGGTAGTGTGTTGGACTAGTATGGAAACGATGTATCCTGGGTGCGATATATCTGGAGGTTGTCTGTGTTCAACCTTAGGTTCAGAGATGAACATGTTGTTTGCCCATGGGAACGAAGTGTGGAGTGATAAGGCTCAGCAGTGTACCGTGGGGGTTAGCTGGCCTAAGACGATAGGTGAGAAATCGTGCATTACGATGCCCATGATCGATGTGTGCTTGGAGAGCGAAAGTGCGAAAGATGCTTGCATGGTTGTGGGAGTTATTAGTAACTTTGGATGAAAGGTCTCAGGATTGGAATTCCTTTGAGTGGTGTACGCCTTTTTGTGTGAGTTTCTTGGACAGGGAGCTTAAAGCCGTGACGTGACTGTGGTTTTCCTAACAGGAGTTAGGTGAGTAAAGCGCAACCTTCTGGAGTGAGGTTTTGGCGCGATGGGAATATTGGAGTATGTCTCCGTGTACGATTGGTGATGAGTTTGTAGTCCTATGGAGTGGGATTAGCTGTGTAAGTTATGAGAATCGATGAGATTCATCTATGTGCGAATAGAGTCAGAGAGTTGAGAGCCTGGTGTAACGGATGATCTGAGTTTTGTGATCTTAGTTGACGACGGTTGTTTGATTGTGGTTGATGTGACCTCGAGGTAAGGTTTACAGGGTTCTTTGGGGGTCAAGTGTTGATGTGTACTGGAAGTACACGGAGGTTGAGTCATAGGTTTTGTTGACCCTTGTCTCTTCTCTGGACGGAGAGAGAGTTTTCTTGTAGACGGTTGTTTAGTGCGAGTTGTTTCATCTCGGTTGGATGGAGATGCTGGGTTTTGATCGAGTCAGGGTTGTGGTTGTGGTTGTGTACTGAGATCAAAAATCTCTGTGGATTTGGTATCCATGTCGTGACCCTCGGAGTTATGACTCGGGGACTTGCACTGTCGTGATCGGGTAACTGTGGAGTTGCTTCTTCTTTTTCGTGGTTTCGATGCGTGGCGCTTAGATAAGTGCCTTCTTGGATTTTAAGCGTCTGTGTGAGTAACCTGGGATCCGATTACTCCTGCGGTTGGGAACCGTAAAGAATTGCATGATGGGATTAGTATTATCCTGCGGTGGAAGACCGTAAAAGAGTACACATGAGAATGGTAAATATGGTAGGTCGTGGTAACTTAGCTAGAGGGTGGCTTGTTGTGTATGATGATTGGATCATTTGAGGTTGTGTTTCTCGTGAGGTCGAGTTGGAAGACTAGGAACGCTTGTGTTTGTCCTTGTTAACGAAGGAGCTGGTGTTGAGATGTAGTGTTCTTTTTGCAGTGATCAACCGAAGTTCGTCAGCTGTTGTTACAGTTTGTTTTGGATTATGTGGGTATGGCTGTGCTTTTAGCTCTTGGTAGAATGAGAGTTTGTCGGTATAGTATGGCCGTGATATCCATATGGTGATTCCTGATAGATTTTTTTGAGTCTGGCTTTGAATTCTATTTGGACTTGGGACTATTCAGAGTTCTTAGAGTCGTGGAGTGATTGTTGGCCATGGTAAGTGTTATGCTTTGACTTAACTGATGTTTATTTGGGATGGTGATCCCGAGAATGTGGGAAGGTAAGAGTTAGAAAGGTTGTGATGAGTTCAGGATGTGAGAAAATTGCTGAGTGTAAGACGTAAGTCTTGGTTGGTTACTTGAGGGACAAGTCTTGGGTTCGAGTGTTCTACTACTATGGACTCAAAGGATTGAAGTATGTATTGTGAGTTTGGAGTTGATGTCGGATCACAAGGATCATGTTTGATTTTTCAGACGATGGCGATCGTGCTTGATTTGAGGTTGGTCTGTAGCCTTGGTATTAGTGATCTGATGGCGAGACGTTGGGTTGTGCAGTAATGTGCAATGACGTGCCGTTGCACGGGAGTTATGATTGGGTTGATATAGGTTGTTGGAAACCTATGAGATGTTCCGTCTACTCGACGTGTTTGGTTAAGTGGCTCGTTTGGAGTCAGGTGCCTTGTGACTGTGATGCTAGATTGGTTTTTGGGTATGTGGAACTTGTCTGGGACTATGGTGTGTAGTGTTTCTATAGGGAGACAATGGTGTTTTACCTGGTGTTTCTCCTGAGTGAGAATTGTGGTTCTTGATGGGAGATTGAGTAGAGGATAAGGGTTTGGTTGTGATGCATTCCTTGGTGTTCCAGGTGAATAAGTGAGCTTTTCTCTAGGGTAGGATGCTTGTATTGTTGCTCGTGGATGAGTGTTGTGTCAGTTTCGAGATGACGTTGTCAGTATCAGCAGGGTGATGATGTGGTATCAAAGTCGATGGACGTTTGGTGAGCGTTAGAACTTGAGTAAAGTTTGTGCGTGCAGTATGTGACCCATGTCAGGATAAGACATCTTGTGTTTGGACTTGTGGAGATAATCCTTGGTGCGCATTGTGATGTGCAATTGAGCCAGCTTGTGGCAGTGAGAACGGGAAGGTAGTCTCTATGCCCTGGATTAGGGAGTGGTTTTTGGACCTAGTTCCATGGTGGATTGGTCTTGTATGAGGCGTTCGTCGTCAGAGTGGTTTATGTTCGGCGAGAGTTAGACCTTGAGGTTTAATGGCGTGAGTTGGATTTTGATCCGATGTTTCATGGATGTCTCGTGGATGGCAGTGGTATCAATTGGGTCTTCCCATGTGAGCAGTCTGTATGGAGATTGATTCCTTAAGGATGTGTATTCTTGGTATCAGTTATGTGCCAACTTCAATTTTGGGGTTTCAGTTGCTGAGGCACGTCAGCCGTTTTACAACATTGCCGGGGCATTTCTGTCATTGTGCAGTGTTGTTGAGCTTATATCAGAGTTTGCTGACGATTGATGGGCTGTGTTTGGCTTGGGAAGTAGTGTTGAATTTCGAGTACGAAATTTCTTTAAGGGGAGAGAGTTGTGAGACCCTGACCCATTTTATTTTGAGAATGTTTAAGTGTTGACGGAGTTTGAGACAACTTTTGATTTAAGTGAGTTGGGTTTCTGTTTCTTCATGATAGAACAGCATGTGTATATGAGTTTTACGCTTATTCGAGTTTGAAAGAGGGTTGTTTGAGTGATGATTTTTGAACTCAAATTGAATTCTAGAAACATTTTTGGAACCAGCAGGGATTCGGTCGACTGAACGTCCTAGAAGGTGGTTCAGTCGACTGACCAGGAGGGTCCAGTCGATTGAACTTGAGGCGGTGGGATATTTTGGGTTTCCATAAGGTTTTTCAGTCGACTGGATTGGTGGTCCAGTCGACTGACCTATGTGTTTTGGTGTTTTTCTATAAATATCAAGCCTTGGAGATATTTTTGATATATTTGTTTCAGATCTGGTTTCTCTATCACGAAACCTCTGCCTTCTCTCAAGATTTTG
>JAUMHN010369186.1:0-17220 GCA_032360265.1 Heliamphora ciliata | reverse complement strand
TAAACCCGACTCACTGATGAGTTCCACAACATACCCGGCAATTGATGCTCAACCCATAACCGTACCTCTGCAACTGAAAACAACCGAGTCGCACATAACCAAACCCAAACCACGGTCTCGTCGCCTCTAAGGGTATACAGGTTATATAAAAGAAAGAAAATATGAAACACGACAACCTAAGGTCGATCTATCATGTTATCTCTACCACAAATCACATAATCATGCTAACACATAGCCACAACGATTATGCAGACACAACACCGATACCGACAAGAATGACGTGTCACTTTGGGCAACCCACTTAGATTCCTTGCTAGAAATCACGTCTGTGAAATGCGTTTTTAACTTGGCTCCCAAGTTTGTTAATCTAAACACAAGACTAATTAATCCTATGGTCCAACCTCCATACTCACATATACACAACGTCAACATGCAACCAAGCACACACACATTCTCACAAGGTGATGTACTGTGAGACCCTGTACCGTTCCTTTTTGATTTATATGCATATTCCATGTTTTTAGACATGCTTTAGCATTTTTGATTTAAATTGAATATATGTGATTCGATGCTTGTTTTGATTAATTGGAGTATATGGGGTTGGTCCAGGGGGCTGCGGGGAGTTACGGTACGAATTTTAAAAATTCAAAAAAAAAAGATATTTTGTAGGCCTATAAATATCTGGAGTTAGATATTTTGAAAAGATATTTTCAAAACTTAACTCTTAAGTTTCCTCCTTTGTCTCTCTGCCTTCTCTCTAACTTCTCCAGGGCCTGGGCCTTGGTTTTTGATGAACCAACTGCTGATTCTTAGTATCGGCAAAGTGGTCTACGCATCCATCCGGACGAAATTCGATTCCGACGAAGCTTGAATTTGCACGTGGATCGAGGCGTTAAGTTTTTGACCCAACGAGGTAGGATCTCAGATTCTACTGTTGTATAAGGGTACCATATGTAATCTTATACTGTTTCACCATTTTAAAACGCATGAAATGTGGTTTTATGTTTTAGATCTGATTTTTTATTTAAAATAGTTTTTTTGGCGTTTCGGTGGATGAAAGTGTGTTTTGAAGGTTTCCTTTCGAGGTTGTGGTGCGAGGCTTGAGCGTGTTGATGCTTGAAGGTGTTTGATGAGTGTTTACTAGGTGTTTGGGGGTTCGATTTGAGTTTTGGAGGCAAAAACCCATGAACTCGTAGCAAAAAAACAAAATCTGGGGAAGTTCAGTCGACTGAACCTTGTTTTAGGGAGTTCAGTCGACTGGACTAGGAGGGTCAGTTGACTGAAATTGCTTATGTTTTATTTCTCCTTTTCCAGTGAGATTTTCAGTTGACTGGGGGCTTGGGCTAGTCGACTAGGGTCCTGTGTGGGCTGTTGGTGATGTTTTAGTGGTTCGGAGGTTGGGTGTTAGCTCTCCTCGTGTGGTTTGATGGATGAAAAAGGAGTTTTTACAAAAACTTTTGCGAGAAACGTGGTTATTGGAGGTTTGGAGCTAACCCTTGGGGTTGAAGCTCGCTTTCTAAATGTTTTCATAAAATGTGTATGTATTTACATGTTTTGGTTTGATCTCCATGGTTTTATGGATTGGATCTCTTGCTTATACATGCATTGTGTAACTGCTTTTGGGGAAAACATTGTGGAAATATTTTGTTTTGATCTCCTGGTGAGGGATGGACCTATGTACATGTATAATGTACCGATTTGAGAACTATTTTTAGAAGACTATCTAGATGTACCGGGATGACGTGAATATGGCACGAGTTACCCTAGGTGTAAGTTTGGAAACGTGCGCAGAGTAGGTACTCAAGTCCTTCGGGGTAGTTCCCGTAAACTGAGGCAGATGGGTGCTCAGCTCCCTCAGGGTCGTAACCCATAAATTGAGTGGTATGTTCATGGTGCTCCGTATAGAACCTGTGTGTATCTAGGCGATCCCACGATATCTAGGGGTTAGATACTGGATAGGAGTCTATAGTTGTGACCTCTGTTCCTTGGTGATAGAGTCGGTACATAGGATCATACTCTTATTTGCCGTGATGGTACATTCCGCGAGGAAACGATGTTTTGATTACTGTTTTTCTTTAACTGTGATTAGTTATTTGCAATGTTTGCATCACATGATTTTAAGGATGAAAACAGGGTTTTATGTAAATAAAACCGTTTTGGGAGAGTTATGGTCTGGTGGGAAAACTTGAGGGTTTTGAATGGAAACCTGTTTTGGATTTGTGGTTGAGTTCGCTCCCACCATATGATTGCATATTCCTGCCTTACAGTTTATTGTCTGTTTTCTATTAGGCTTCGGCTCACGGGTGGAAATTTTTTGTAAAACCATTTTCAGGTGATGATGTGGATGAGGAGTAGCTTGGTGGTGCCCGCGGTGGCAGAAGACTTTTATAGTTTTCCTTCTTTTGGTATGCCTGTTTCTGAAGGCAAGTTTTGTACGCCATAAGGCGATATATTGTACGCATGTTGAACTGTTGTCTTTTTGTTTTACGAGAGATATGCTTTTGTTGGGTATTCTTTTCGTTTCAACAGGCGGATTCTGATGTATGAAAACCTGTATTTTCATATAAAACTGATGTTTGGTGGATATTCACGTGACCCCGGATTTTGGAGAGTGACATGTACCCTCTTTCCCATGGCTCATAGGTATTCGAACTCAGAGCTCTGATACCAAGTTATCACGCCCCAAAACATGGGATCACGTAAAAATCCACCAAACACCAGTTTTATGAAAAATATAAGTTTTCATACATTTAAATCTGCCTGTTGAAACCAATGGAACACCCAACAAAAGGATCTCTCATAAATTAATAACATACAGTTCTAATATGCATACGATATATCTCCTTATAGCGTATAAAACCTACTTTCAGGGACGGGCATACCAAAAAGGAAAAACTATAAAAGTCTTCCGCCACCGCGGGCACCACCAGAGCTACTCCTCATGCACATCATCACCAGAAAAATGTTATACAGAAAATCCCACCCGTGAGCCGAAGCCCAATAGAAACAGACTACAAAGCTGTAAAGGAGAAAATATGCAATCATATGGTGGGAGCGAACTCAACTATGAACCAAAACGGTTTTCCAACAGACCACAAAGAGTCTCAAAAAGGTTTTATTTCACAAAACCCGTGTTTTTATCCTTAAAACCAGGTGTTGCAACTAATGCAAATAATGAGCCACAGTTAAGGAAAAACAATAAGCAAAAACATTATTCCATCGCAGAATGTACCATCGTGGAAAAATATGATTTAATCCTATGTACCGACTCCATCACAAGGGGATAGAAGTAACAACTATAGACTCTTGCCCATTACCTAGTCCTGAATCATTTAAGACCTGCTAGGTAATGACAAGTTCTATACGGAGCACCACGATGATAATGCTAACTTTACGAGGCCGACAACCCAAGGGATAAAAGCACCCAAATTGACCTTCTTTATGGGAACTACCCTGAGGATAACAAAGGTACCTACGCTGCGCACGTTTCTGGACTTTTACCGAGGGCAACTCGTGCCAATACACGTCATCCCAGTACATCTAGATAATCATTCTCAAAAACTGAACCATTTCACAAATATACATTATACATGTATATATAGATCCATCCATCAACATGGAGATAAAAAAAACATTTTCAAAATGTTTTTCTCCGTTTACAATAAAACGTTTAAAAACCTGAGACTTAACCCCAAGGGTTAGCTCCAAACCTCCAAAACATGATTTATCGAGATTTTTCATAAAACCACCACTTTCACCATATTTAAGAACACCCTTTGAAAACCTAACACCCACAAGTCATATCATGTAATAAACGAAGAAAAGCGTAAAACATGCTTTTTATCCGAAACAAGATTTAAACATAAAACATGATATATAAAGAATTTTTAAATAGTTATACAGCAACCTGTATAAAGAGAGATCCAGTGTACCACCGCCACATCATCCACAACAAACTCCCAAGGGATAAGAAATTTGACAAAAAGTTCCATGAAGGATGAAAAAAAATCTTTTCCAAACTTTTGGCCAAAAACAGGTGAAAAACGGCTAAGAAATTTTGACATACCCTCACTCTTTTGGTCATAACTTTTTTCACAAAAATAATTTTAAAGTAAGAGATGTGTCATTGGAAAGAAGACTTCTGGGGCTTCAATTTGAACACAAAAATGACCCAATTCTAAGTCCGAACGAGGGAGATATTTTCAAAACAAAATAACCCTACGCAGCTAGTCCGCTCAAGCGGACGTCGGGCGCTCGAGCGAGCTACCACCCGAGAAAAACCTAGACTCTCTAACACCCACTTTAGTGCTTTAAAACACTTTAAAAACTTCCAATTCGCATATTTTTAACACCCACAGACGTGTGCAAACTCAACCCATCAAGTTCCACCGAAAGAAACATTCAAAACCCGTTTCCTTCCAACTTAAATCAACTAAAAATGCCTTTTTAAACCAAAACCCAGTTTAACGAAACATCAACACCTTTTTTATTCGTTTTAAAATGGTGAAACTACTTATAATTACATATAACACCCTTATACAGCAGCAGAATCTAGAATCCTACCTTGGTGGGTCAAAAATCGGTGCCTCGATCCACGTGCAAAATCGAGCTTCGTCATAATGGAATTTTGTCCAAATAAAAGCATAGACAACGATGCCGATACTAAGAATTTGCTGTCTGATCGTCGAAAACCGAACCCCGGGCCCCGGAGAAGTTAAAGAGAAGGCTGAGAGAAAAAGGAGGAAACTTAGTGGAGAAGTTTTGAAAATATCTAACTCCAGATATTTATAGGCCTCCAAAATATCATTTTTTTGAATTTTTAAAATTCGCACCGCAACTTCCCGCAACCCTCGGGACCAACTCCACAAAATCTCTGAACTCGGACATGCATAAAAACCATGCATTTGTAGAATCTCGCGTTAGGACTCCACTGCACGAGCGCCCAACCACTGCTTGAGCGGACCCCTGCCGATATACTCATCTGCCATACCATCGCTCGAGCGGACAACCACCGCTCGAGCGGTCACCTCCTAAATCCACTCTCTGCCACCAACCTGCTCGAGCGCACACCCACCGCTCGAGTGGCCAATGCTAGGAGAAAAACTGAACCAAAGAAGCAGACCAAACTTTAATCCTTACTCCCGTCAACACTTAAATCATTTCCAAAATAAAACAGGTTAGGATCTCACAAAAGCTATAAAGCAGGCTGTGCAATCACAAGCATACGGGCACAGCCACAGGAGCCAAAAAGGTTTTCCTTCCAAAATCACAAGTTTTTCCATCAGACTAACATGAGTCTCAAAAGGATTTATCTCATAAAACCCCACATTTTCCATCCTTTAAACTATGCATAACATCCTAACAGATATCATGCTACAGTTAAGGAAAAGCTGTAAAAAAACAGTAAACTCCACTTAGGCCACACAACCGAGGAGAAAAGATTAAATGTAATCCTATGTACCGACTCTGCCACATCGACAAAGATAACAACTATAGACTCTCGTCCATTACCCTAGACCCACAGGCTTAGTAATGACAAGTTTTATACGGAGTCACGACAACGACACCATTAACGGAGGCACCCGAACAGCTCAATTTACGGGACATAACCGAAGGTACAGGGCACCTACTGCTTAATTTACGGGACCTGAACCCGAGGGTACAAAGCACCCACACACACACTCAATTTACGGGGACTAACCCGAAGGTACAGAGCACCTACGCTGCGCATGTTTTCAGACATCCACCGAGGGGCAATAGAAGCCCAACTCAACATATCTACTGTCACGGTACATCTATGGAAACATTTAAAAACCCACAATAGCTCAACTACGAAAACCCACAAAACAGTTTATACAACACATGTGTAAAAGAGATCCAATCCATCGACATGGAGATCTAAAACCATTTTCAACAAAACGTTTAAAGGATGAGGCTCAATCCCGCGAGTTAGCTCCAAACCTTCAAAAAGACATTTTTCACCATTTTCATAAAACACCACGTTTTCAAACCTCCTTTTGAAAACTACGGATACCTCGTACCTAAAACATGTATACAACCAAGAAATGGTGTAAAAACCCACACGTCATGTACACAAATATCATAAAAGAACAAGGTTCCGGGTCTCACAACTCTCCCCCTTAAGGAACTTCGCCCCCGAAATTCGCAACAAGGCTACGAGCTAAACAAGTCTGGATATCTAGCACACATCCTAGACTTGAGCTCCTGTGTCGCTTCTTCAACCCCGCAATGAAGCCATAGGACCTTGACATAAGCAATCGTTCTCCCTCGCAACACTTGCTCCTTTGTATCTAGAATCCTCATTGGACGCTCCTCATAGGTGACATCCTCATCAACCCGCAGTTCAGCCCAATCTAACACATGGGAAGGATTAGGCTCGTACCTCTGAAGCATAGAAACGTGGAACACATTGTGCACAGATGCTAACTGAGGTGGCAAAGCCAAACGATAAGCAACCTCACTAATCCTGTCGAGGATCTCAAATGGTCCAATGAAGCTCAGTGATAGCTTCCCGCTACGACCAAATCTCATCAAACCTCCACGTGGAAAGACCTTTAGAAACACATGATCCCCCACTACAAACTCCAAAGGTCGCCTCCACTGATCTACATAACTTTTCTGGCGGCTCTGTGCTGTCATAAGGCGTTGGCGAATGACGGCTACCTTCTCTGTCGTCTCCCATACCATGTTGGGTCCCAAGACTATGGTCTCTCCCACATCTATCCAACACAAGGGTGATCTACACAGTCTTCCAAACAAACGCTCATACGGTGCCATCCTAATACTGGCCTGATAGCTGTTGTTGTATGCAAACTCTACGAGTGGTAGATGATCCTCCCAAGAACCTCTGAAGTCAAGGACACAAGCCCTCAGCATATCCTCTAGAATCTGTATGGTCCTCTCTGACTGACCATCCGTCTGGGGGTGAAAAGCAGTACTGAACATCAAGTTCGTCCTCAAAGGCTCCTGAAGACTCTGCCAAAAGTGCAATGTGAAGCACGGGTCTCGATCAGAAATAATAGACACTGGCCCTCCATGCAACCAGACAATCTCTCTGACATACAAGCTACTCAATCGCTCCACCGAATCCTTCACTCGGATGGGAAGAAAGTGTGCAAACTTCGTCAACCTATCAACCACAACCCACACGGCGTCGTGTCCCCTAGGTTATCGAGGAAGCCTTGACACAAAGTCCATCGTGACGTTCTCCCACTTCCACTCTAATATAGGCAACGACTGTAGTAATCCTACCAGGTAAGGCACTGAGAAACAAAATGGATCACATCTCTCTTCATTCCTGTCCAACAGAACTGACGATGTAAGTCATGGTACATCTTCGTGCCTCCTAGATGCACTACAAGACGAGAATGATGACACTCACGTAGTAGGTCAGCTCGGCATGACTCTGGCACAAACAACATTTCAGCCAACCTCAGACTTTGATCTGAACCCACAATCCAGCCCGCTGTATCCTCTCCACTAGCAACACGATCTCATATCATCTGAGCCTCTTGGTCCGTCTGCTGGACCTGTAGCACACGTGCTATTAACGCTGGTCGAGTAACTACTAAAAACAAGGTGGCACCCGTCACTGTCTCCGCGAGACACAGATCAAACTCTCTAACCTATCCAAGCATGTCCCACTCACGTATAGCCACAGAAGCTAACGACCCGTGAGATCTCCTACTGAGAGCGTCTGCCACTACATTGGACTTCCCTGGATGAGACTGCAAATCAAAGTCATAATCCTTCAACAGCTTCATCCATCGTCGTTGGCGCAAGTTCAGGTCCTTCTACGAAAACAAGTATTTCAAGATTTTAAGATCAGAGAAAATCTCGAAATGCTCACTATAAAGATAGTTACGCCATGTCTTCAAGGCAAAAATCACGGCTGCCAACTCCAGATCGTGTGTCGGGTAGTTCTTCTCGTGCGTCTTCAACTGCAGAGAACCGTAGGCTACAACCTTACCCCCTGCATCAGAACACATCCAAGACCATCATGTGATGCATCGTAGTACACTGTATACCACAAGCCTCGCTCAGGAATGATCAACACTGGTGCGCTAGTCAACCTCGTCTTCATCTCCTGGAAAGCTGACTCATAGGACTTACTCCAAACAAACACAACTCCCTTCCGCGTTAGACGTGTCATCGGTGCAACAAGTTTTTCAAAATCCTTCACAAACCGCCGATAATAGCCTGCCAATCCCAAAAAATTGCGTATCTCAAAGACGCTCTTCGGTCACTCCCAACCGGTCATAGCATCAGTCTTCGATGAATCCACAGCTACCCCGTCTGTAGACACTACGTGTCTAAGAAACCTCACCTCGAACATCCAGAACTCGCACTTCTCGAGCTTCGCATACAAGCGATGCTCTGTCAAAGTCTGCAGCACGATCCGCAGGTGATCCTCGTGCGCCTCCCTACTGGGTGAACATATCAGAATATCATCCACAAATACTACCACAAAACTGTCTAGATAAGGATGGAAGATTCGGTTCATCAAGCTCATGAACGTTGCATGAGCGTTTGTCAGACTGAACAGCATAACCAGAAACTCGTAGTGACCATAGCGAGTCCGGAAGGCGGTCTTTGCTATGTCCTCATCCCTAATTCTCAACTGGTGATATCCTAATCTCAAGTCAATCTTTGAGAAGCAGCTCGAACCGTTCAGCTGATTAAACAAATCATCTATCCTCGGCATCGGATACTTGTTCTTCACTGTCACCTGATTCAACTTTCGGTAATCGATACACAATCGTAAGCATCCATCCTTCTTCTTCGCAAAAAGAGCAGGAGCTCCCCACGATGAAGTACTCGGGTATATAAACCCTCTGTCTAGCAACTTCTGAAGCTATACCTTGAGTTCACGCAACTCAGTGGGTGCAAAACAATAGGACGGTATAGATATGGGAGTAGCTCCCGGGACTAGATTAATAGAGAACTCTACCTCGCGGCTCGGTGGCAACTCAAACTGATAGTCAGGAAAAACATTTGGGTAGTCGTAAACCACCAGAGGTAACTCTCCTCGAACCCCAACTACCGCATCCAACATAAGGGCTAAAAAGAGGAAACCCAGGTTGCCCTGGTTTCGCACAACACTGGGCATAGACATCAAACCCTCATCCCGGTCTCCCACAAAGTAAAAATAATCTCCCGTCGGTGTACAAATCGTTGCCCTTCGTCGATCGCAATCGATAAAGGCACGGTAGGTGGTCAGCCAATCCATTCCTAGGATGACATCAAATGTGGTTATGTCTTGAATAACGAAGTCAAACTCTAAACAACGACTGGCGACCTCCAACACGCAGGATCTACAGACAAGATTTCACGTCACGCTCCCACTGACAGGGCTCTCCATGCTCAAAGTACTACCAAACTAGTCCATTTCTAACCCCAAAGCAGATACAAAAGCAGATGAAATAAACGAATGTGATGCTCCGGTGTCGATAAGAACACTGGCCCATGATCTATAGACTAGAAAAGTACCTCTGATCATGGAGGTGGTAGCAGCAGCATCGGGTACGATCGGTGCACTGGATGAATTGGAGTCTACAAGAACATAAGCTTTGGGCTGTCCACTATGGCCCTGTACTGCGGACTGTCTGCCTGACATTAATGATGTGCCCCTTCTGCGAATCGAGATGGCTGGCGTACCTGGGCAGAAGGAGTAACAAGTGCTCCAGCTGTACTCTGTATACTCCCTCCTCTGGGGCAATCCCTCCAGATAAGCCCAGACTGGCCACACTCAAAACATATCACTGGCCCCCTCCCCAGTGCTTACTACTGCGACTGTGCCTAAATAGGCGCTGAACTCCGGCATTCTGCTACACGATGCCCTGGTCGTTGGCATCTATGACATACAAGCTCCCTCTACCTTGACCTTCCCATTGAAGCTATGGGAGTCTTGGGTGTAGAAGACTGGAGGATTCTACCCCACTGGATAAGAACTCAGACCAGACGTCTATCGATACTTGTTCTCCCAGCGTCCCTAGGACTAAGCACGTCCCTCGTCCTGTTGACTCCTACTGTCCTTGTCTCTGCGCGTCTCATTTAGAGTAT
This sequence comes from Heliamphora ciliata, assembly GCA_032360265.1. Lineage (NCBI taxonomy): Eukaryota > Viridiplantae > Streptophyta > Magnoliopsida > Ericales > Sarraceniaceae > Heliamphora > Heliamphora ciliata. The sequence goes on along the minus strand of JAUMHN010369186.1, from coordinate 7,137 downwards.
CTTCCACTTTCATAGCCATCTATACTAACTCCATAAAGACCAGTGTCTGAAATGTTGCCACTCTGTCTCGGATAGCGGGCCTCAAACCCCTCTTGAACCACTTCGTACGAAACTCATCAGTAGGTACTATCTCCTCTGCAAACCAGGACAGGCTAGTGAACTCAGCCTCATACTCAACCACTGACATCGTCCCCTGAGTCAGGAAAAGAAAGTCCTCTCTGTAGTGATCCCTCAGAGTCGCTGAAAAGTATTTCTCCAGAAATACCTTCGTGAATGCCTCCCAAGTGCCTCCTAATGTGGTCTTAGCGAACTTTCACCACATATGAGCATTCCCCCTCAGCTGGAAAGCAGCAAATGAAACCCATATCATCCTCCTCAATCTGAAGAGTATCCAAAATCCTAGTAACCAGCTTCAGCCATTCGGTGGCCACCGTGGGGTTAGGATCCCCAGAAAAGGAAGGAGGGTCCAGACGGCAAAACTCATGCATCGCGATCGTTGCCCTCGGTTCAGGTATGCTCTCTCTCCCCTTAGAGGCCTCAGCCAGCTGCTAGATGGAGCCTACCATCTTGTGCATCAGATCTCCGTCAACAGGTCCTTAGGGTGCATTAGCATCCCTAATAACTGGGAATGGAACGTCCCTTCGGCCAAAACCACAGCCTCGTCCTCCCCGCGTGGACATAATTCTATACGAAAGCAACATAACAGGGTAAGAATCCATATAACATGTTATTGCCAATGTAAAAGACATATCATGTATAAGCATGCTAACACATAGCCACTTAAGATCATGTCATCACATCTCACATACTGAGGAGAACCAACAAGAAGGGCTCGTCCATCTGGATAACCTACTTAGATTCCGAGCTAGAAATCACGTCCGTGAAATACGTCTCTAACATGGCTCCAATGTTCATTAATTCAAACGCCCGAAGATAAGACTAATCAATCCTAAGGTCCGACCTCCATACCCACGTATACACAACCATCATGCTAAACAGGCTATCATGCTTTTGTAAGAAAACTCTTGAACACATGCAATCAACCACACATACATCCTCACAAGGTGATGTACCCTCTTTTCCATAGCTCATAGGTATTCGAACCTAAAGCTCCGATACCAAGTTGTCACGCCCCAAACACCAGGGTCACGCCAAAGCCCACCCAAACACCGTTTTAGAAAATAAGATTTGTAGTTGGAAAACCATCAACTCAAAAATAAACATCATTTGGATAAAAATTCCCATAGTTCAACACTCATAAACTGTAAACATGCAATCTCATACATGAATAAGTATATCGCCTCAAGACGTACAAAACCAGCATTCTGAAACTAGCATCACATGTATAAGTACATGTCCAAAATAGGAAAGCTACAACTAGTCTTCCGCCACCATAGGAATCTAGGTTAACTCCTCGCGCTCACCTGAAAAGGTTTTATAACAAAATCTCACACCGTGAGCCGAAACCCAATAAAAAATAGATAATAAAGATGTAAAGCAGGCTATGCAATCACAAGCATACGGGCTCAGCCACAGGAGCCAAAAAGGTTTTCCTTCCAAAACCAAAAATTTTTCCATCAGACTAACACGAGTCTCAAAAGGATTTATCTCACAAAACCCCACATTTCCATCCTTCAAACTATGCATATCATCCTAACCGATATCATGCCACAGTTAAGGGAAAGCTGTAAATAAACAGTAAATTCAACTTAGGCCACACAGTCAAGGAGAAAAGATTAAATGTAATCTTATGTACCGACTCTGCCACACCGACAAAGGTAACAACTATAGACTCTCGTCCATTACACGGAGTCATGACAACGACACCATTAACGGAGGCACCCGAACAACTCAATTTATGGGAGATAATAGAAGGTACAGAGCACCTACTGCTTAATTTACGGGACCTGAGCCCGAGGGTACGAATCACCCACACACACACTCAATTTACGAGGACTAACCCGAAGGTACAAAGCACCTACACTGTGCACGTTTCTGGACTTTCACCGAGGAGTAATAGAAACCCAACTCAACACATCTACTGTCACTGTACATCTATGGAAAATATTTAAAAACCTACCGTAGCTCAACTATGAAAACCCACAAAACAGTTTATACAACACATGTATAAAAGAGATCTAATCCATCGACATGGAGATCTAAAACCATTTCCAACAAAATGTTTAAAGAGTGAGGATCAACCCCACGGGTTAGCTCCAAATCTCCAAAAAAATGTTTTTCACCATTTTTATAAAACACCACGTTTTCAAACCTCCTTTTGAAAACTACGGAAACCACGTACCCGAAACATATAAACAACCAAGAAAAGGCGTAAAAACCCACTTTTACCCAAAAACTAAGGTTTACACATGAAAATCACATTTGATGTATTTTCTACCCTGTGAAAACAAATATAATTACATATATCACCCTTATACAGTAGTAGGGTCTAGAATCCTACCTCGAAGAGCCAAGAACTCGACATCTCAAAACTGAACGGCGTCAGAACGAGAATCCGATCGGATGGATGCGAAGCCCTTAGCCCCGATAGCAAGGATCCACAAAGTATCAAACACAAAACCAAGCCCCGGGCCCTCAAAGCTAGAGAGAAGGCAGAGAAAAGGAGAAACTTAACTTTGAAGAAAGGTTTTTAATACATATCTCCTGCCCCTAGGATATTTATACAAATGGTAAAAAGGTTCTGTCCAGTTGACCGAACCGCTAAGTTTAGTCGACCGAACCCAAATATCTCGGTCCAGTCGACTGGGACAAGCCCTCCAGTCGACCGAACTGCTGGGCAAACTGATTTTTTTTGTCCAAACACAAGCCAAATAAGCCTCTACCAAACCACAGAAAGCATATAACACATTTATACATACTGTTCTACAACTTTAAAGCATAACAAATGCATCGAGGCTATTCATATACTAGAATAAACACGTCATGTATACAAATATCATAAAAGAACAAGGTTCTGGGTCTCATAATCCTAGACTCTCATGTCTTATAAGGGTGCCACGTGTAATCGTGCGTGTTTTTAATGGTTAGATATGCCGTAGATCTGATTTTGTATCAAGTTGAGTTTTTGGGTTTAAAAACCATTTTTTGGCGATTTCGGTGGATAGAATCGGGTGTCGGGTGTTTGTTTCGTGGTCTTGGTATTAGGCTTGGCCGTGTGTATGTCCGAGGGTGTTGGATGGGAGTTTAGAGGCTTCGAATCAGGGTTTGAAGGTTGACACTCGTAGCTTGAAACCAGTTTCTACTTGAGTTCAGTTGACTAGATCGTAGGGTCAGTCGACTAGATCATGGTTCTGTGGGATTAATCGAATGAACCCATGGGGTCAGTCGACTGAACAGTATTGGGCACTTTGGGCCTTTTTCCAGTATGTTTTTCAGTTGACTAGAGGGTGGGTCCAGTCGACTGGACCTGGGTTGTTTTTTGTGGGTGTTTTGGTGGTTGGTTTCTTTGTTTCCAATTGGTTTTCAATGGTATTCGGTTAATTGATTATGGGGTTAGTCAATTAAAATACTATTGAATGTCTTTTGGAGTTCGATTAGTCTGGTTGTGGCTTTGGGAGTCGTGTCGTGGCTTTGGGTGTTTGCTTAGGTGTCGTCCTCGGGGATGACGGGCATGCTTAGTTTTGAGTGTTGTGGCACGGTTGTGTGTGTGCTGGTTATGTGCGGGACGTGTGGGTCCATGGTTCTATTTACATGTCGGTTTTGGTGAGAACCGTTCTGTGGAGAGGTTCTGGTGTTGGCCTCCGGGTTATGTGTTGGTTGTCCCGATGTGTGGACGGTCGTTCGGGTGAGTGGATGTCAGTTTGTTTTGACGAGTGGCGTTGTGATGTATTGCTATACATGGTTATGTGCATTTATAAATGTTTGTTTATGTTAAGATTTTATAAGTGGATTACATGCTTTTAGTATTGTTACGTGTACCGTGGTTGCATGGTTTAAAACTCAGAAGTTTTATAGGCATGGTTATGTAGAATATGAGGAATGGATGCATGTGATACATGTTGCATGGGTTGTAGGTGTGGTGTGAGTCGCGTGTGTGGCATGTGACGTGATTTGTGTAACGTAGTGATAGTATGTGGCTTTATACATTTAAACCCTGGTTTAGTATGCATGTTTTGATTCGGTGTTATCTCGTAATGTTTGGTGTTATCCCGTAATGTTCGGTGTTATCCCGTAATGTTTAGTATTATCATGTAGTGTTCAGTTTTATCCTATAATATGTGGTCTTATCCCATGGTATGCGGTCTTATCCCGTGGTTTACGGTTTTATCCTGTGGTGTAATTCGTGGTTGGCGGTTTCATCCCATAGCTTACGATAAAGTGTGCGGTTTTACCCCGTGGATTGTAGTTTTACCCCGTGGTTTGCAGGTTTACCCCATAATATACGATTTTATCCCGGGAATGTGTATTTGAGTTTGGATCTTTATCTCAGTGTTAGGACTGTGGTTGCGGTGTGTGAGGGCTGGTTGTATGTATCATGGATTGCATGTACTACATTGAGGAACGGATAGACCAAATTTCAAATTATTTTTAAGAGTCGTGTGAATCGCGATCTAAAAACCATTTTCAAATTATTTTTAGGGCTCCTGTGAGTGAGTCAAAAGATGGTTTATATCATCGCTTTCCTGTTTGCATGTGAAAACTGTTTTATGGCTTGAACGAGAGTCTAAAACTACACGTCGTTTTCTTAGCATGTTTAGCTTATACTGCATGCCTGTTTAGTTTCTGCTGAGCCTTAGTCACGGTGTGGAATTTTATTTTCTTCAGGTACTGGTCACGCAGGTAGATCTGGAGGTGCCGGAGTGGTGGAAAAGCAATAGTCTTCCTTTTTGTTCTTTATGTTACATGTATATTGTAACCTGTTTTCCCGGTGTTGGACCATGTAATGTATGCTGTTTGGCGATTATATGCAATGCATGTATGGTTTAATTTGAGAGTGAATTCTCAGGTTAGGTGCTATCTTGGTTGTTTTTGCGTGTTTCACGTGACCCGGAGTTTGGGGCATGATAAATTGGTATCAGAGCTCTGGGTTCGAATACCTAAGAGCCGTGGGAAGAGGTTGCATCACCGTGTGAGGTTGATTGCGTATGCTTGATTGCATGTGTTTAGATGCTTTGATAACTTGAACGTGTCAGCATGTTAGATATGTGAATGATGTGTATATGTGAGCATAGGGGTTGAATCTTAGGAGTGATAGTCTTGCCTTTGGGCGTTTGGATTAACAAACTTGGAAGCCAAGTTAGAAACGTGTTTAGCTGACGTGATTTCTAGCAGGGAATCTGAGTAGGTTATCTAGATTGACGCATCATTCTTTTTGGTTCTCCTCGCTATGTGGGGTTATTTAGCATGAACCTATGTGGCTATGTGTTAGCATGATTATGTGATTTCTACTATGTGCTGCATCTCATGTTCTTTCTTTTTCATATAGACGTGATGTCTGCAAGATGTGGGCAAGGCCGTAGTCAAGGCCGTGGCTGTGGTGTTGGCTAAGGGGATATGCCTATCCCTGATGCTGGGGATGCAAATACTCCCTTGGGACCGATGGACGTGACGGAGTTGTTGCGTGAGCTGGTTAGTTCTATCCAGCAACTGGTTAGAGGTGAGATCGTTAAGGAGAGAGAGGGAGTGCCTGAGGCTAGGGCTACAGTAGCGATGCGGGAGTTCAAGCGCATGGATCTGCCTACTTTTGCGGGAGATCCTGATACTATTGTGGCGACGGAGTTGCTGGAGTTAGTGACTCAGATCCTTGACACATTGCAGATTGTGGAGGACGAGCTGTGGGTTTCTTTTGCTACTTTCCAGCTAAGGGGTGCTGCTCACACGTGGTGGAAATATGCTCGGACCATTGTGGGAGTCACATGGGTAACCTTTACAGGAGTGTTTCTAGAGAAATACTTTTCGGCATCGAAGAGAGATTTGTACAGGGAGAAGTTCTACACTCTTACCCAGGGGGCCATGGATGTTATGTAGTATGAGGCTAGGTTTACGAGCTTATCCCGGTGTGCACCGGAGTTGGTGAGCACCGACGAGCTGCGATCTATGAGGTTTGAGCAGGGCCTGAGGCTAACGATCAGGGAGTGTGTGGTTGCGATGGGACTTTGGGTGTTCACAGAGCTGGTGGAGGCAGCAGCGAGGGTGGAAAACACTATGACTGAGATCCGAGCTTCTAGGGAGGCCAAGATACCTCAGGGTGGGACAGAGGCGCAGACAGGTGGGCGTTCTAGCAAGAGGAAGAGGTCCTCTGGTACTAGCTTTCATCCATCTGAACCACATCAGTTCTCTACACCAGCACCATCAGTGGCTTCGTCACGGAGGCCAGAGCAGAGGGAGGTCAGATGCTATCAATGTTGATAGCTGGGGCATCGTGTCCAAGATTGCCCGCAGCCGAGGCAGTACCAAGACCAATAGTTGAGGTAGGCTTAGAGTTCCATATCGGATCAGTCGCAGGGGGCGGAGCTGTCGATTTGTTATAGATGTTGTCAGACGGGACATATTCGCAGGACTTATCCCCATAAGAGGGTGCGCTAAGTACAGTGGGCACACCAGAGGGTTCGTATGTGTAGGAGCTACAGCAGTATCCTGCTATTTAGACTTCTCGAGTGACGAATAGGGGAACTTCAGTTTAGTCGGTGCGACAGCCAACAGTGCCGAGTTATGGTGGACAGGGCAAAGCGACATTACCCTGAGTGTATTCCCTCATAGCTCCTAGTTCTTCGAGGGTGCCAGTTGTGCCAGATGATGCAGAAATGTCTTCAGTGAGTAGAGGTACTTTCTGAGTATACAGGTTTTAGGCCAGTTCATTTCTTGCATCTGTTTGGGTGTTGGAGATGGATTCCGTGGGTGGTGTGCTGTGTTGAGCTAGCGGCTGGTGATGATGTGAGGTTGGGATGAGTTGTAGATTCCGTGTCTTTGAGATAGTTGGTGTAGACAACCCAATTTGACCCCGCCTAATCTTAGGCGAATTCGATGATGAAAACAGGTGGAATAGTGCCTTAGTATGATCCTCGGGAGGTGATCCAAGCTACATATTTGAACCCAGTCATTAAAAACCTTCAAAATTTTTGAAACCAATGAAATTGTACCAAACCATCGATAACTTGTTGCCTAAGTCATTGCCAG
>JAUMHN010369076.1:0-17221 GCA_032360265.1 Heliamphora ciliata | reverse complement strand
TTTAGATTGATTTTCATATCATTATTGATATATTATTTTTGTCTTTCAAGACTTAAAAATATATCGGGGTTCTGCCGATACAAGTTCTCGAAGGATCGTAGCCCATACTACGTTCGAGGATCGCGTAAGAAAATACAGTTGAAGATTTGACTGGAGCTTCAACTCGGAATCAAGTTGTAATTGAAGATTAGATCGACAAGAGGTATTCTTCTAAATTAACTTCGGTTGCACATGTTTTATTTTGATCGTTCTTCGTCAAAAGTTTTATCTAGAGCCTGCTCCGGCGTTTGCCCGTCCAGTTAATTTTTTATTGAAAATCATTTTATAAAAACATTGATCTTGGCAGTATTGCCTCCAACAGTGATAATGTATCATTTGAAATTCGAAATGTCTCATTTGTTATATTAACCGAAGGGGGATGGGACGAAGCCCATACCTAAGCCCGACAAACAGTGTCGGAGGTTCGAAAAAGGTGGGGCGAGATTAACTCGGTATAGGGCTGCATAGGGCCGACCTCTCGAAGACTATAGTGGTTTGACCACAATTCAGCCTCTCCAATCGCTTTAAATGATCTGACATCATATTAAATGCGATATGATCGGGGTCAAAGTAGCATTTAATACGACTAGATCGAATGTCCCTTAACATCGAGTGCCCCGCGGCCTTGGAAGGAGCGCACGAACAAAGAGCTCGGCCCAAAGGACAGTCGAGTTGAAAGATATTTATGATGATTTATGATGATGTGACTGTGATAGGATTGGAGTGACGGTACAGCCGCCTTTGTCAGTATGATCAGTGTGATGATGAGGGTGGCAGAGGTAGTAGAATGATCCTGAGGGGACATTTGATAGGTGGTAGGGATAGCCATGATGATTGAAGAGAGACTAAAACTTCCACGCTATAAAAAGAAGAGAACGACTAGTTTATAGTGGTAATGAATAACAATATTGACGCACAGTACTTCCTTCCTAACAATTTTTCTAAATCCTTCCTAACTTGACCGTCAGAGTGGCATCCGGCGAGACGCCACTGGGTAGCTCACACGTGTACTCATTTTGTAGGTCAGCCAACGAACCGTGCGGTCGAGCTTGGTTCAACCCATCAAACAAATATAATATACGGGGCACCCTCATACATTTGGCACCGTCTTTGAGAATTCGGTAAAAATTAGAGTGCATCGTCAATGGCAACACTATCGAAGGTGCCTACTGTACTTGATGGGCACGGTACACCATGCGTTGTGGAAGAGTGCAGAGATCAAAGAAGGGAAGGAAAAGGCCCCCTCCATGGAGTAGCCAAAACTCTTGAGTGTGATTTAGCCCAAGCGGCCACACTCCATGCTATGGGGCAAGAGATCTTAAGGTTCTGATCGACCTTAAAGAATCAAGGTCAAGACCAACAGGCTCAACTGGGAAGTTCCCATTCTGGAGAGCCAAGAGCGTCAGGACCAAGAAGGGAAGAAAGGGAGATGACTAACCTAGAGCTGGGACAGATCCTTAGAGAATTCACCAAGCCCACCAAGCAAGGAACAGAGTCAAGCACAGAAGGAAGCAGCTACACACTGAGAAAGTCTAAACAAGGTAAGGAGCCACGACGCAAGGAGGTGATATCAGAATATTATACCACGGTTAAACCAAGTGAGGTATGGGCAAGGGCAGTCACCACGCCCTTCTCCAACCGAATAGATCGAACTAATCTACCCCAAAGTTTCTCTCTATCGAGGTTCAAATCTTATGATGGTCGTTCTGACCCGCATACCCACATCAGCCATTACAGACAGATGATGACGTTGTGGAGTGGAAACGATGCCCTTATGTGTAAGGTTTTCTCATCCAGTTTGGGCAAAGCTAGCCTGTGGTTGTTTGACCATCTCCCATCTCGGTCTATAACAAGTTGGAATGATTTGCACAAAGGATTTGAAGTTAGATTCGTTACAAATACCAAGATTTCAAAAGAAATAGACTCACTCATGGCGTTGCGGCGAGGGAAAAGGAAATCGTTGTGGGATTACACGAAAAAATATTGGGAAGTCTACAATGACATCAAGAATTGCAACGAGGAGTTGGCAGTTGCCTCGTTCAAGTATGGGCTTCAGCTAGGAGGCAAATTAAGGAGTTCCCTTACCAAAAAGCAACCCCAGGATATCTTTGCTTTAATGAGCCAAGTGGAGCAGTACATAAGGGTGGAAGAGGATGTTGGGAGAATAGAGACTGAAGTAAAGACAAGAGAAAGAAGGCCGAGCCCAAAGAAGATGAAACGACATAGCCCGGTAAAGGTGAGAAGACTAAGCCCATTGCACATGAACAAAAGGCTGAGGTCCGTACTACCTAAAACACCTGTTAGGCTGGGCGCGGATCCCAGAGTAGCAGTACATGCCATCTCCAAGGAATCCATTCACAAAATCTTGCCTCAGATCAGGGACTGGCCCTATTTTCAATGGCCTAAGAAGTTACCCGATTCGGTTATCCAGTCCGCAATAGAAAGGGGCATAAGATGGAGGTGTTCCTATCACCGAGAATGAAGTCGTAAGACCAAAGATTGTCAGGCGTTTAAGAAGCACTTGGAAGATTTAGTGCGACAGGGGCATCTCAAAGAGTTTTTGGAAGGAACGGAGGGCCAAAGATCCCCCGCCATGACATGGACTGATCCCCCAAATAGGTCGGTAAACTTTGGTGTCATTAACATAATTCACAGATTGACTGGGGCAGAGCAGAAGCATTCCTTGCGAGTCCAGATGAGGAGGCTGGGGCATATGGCCGAAGTAATGAAAGTAGAGGTGGGAATAGGAAAACAAACCAGGCTAGACGTCAGGGTGCTAATCTCATTTTTTGTAGAAGACCTAGACAAGGTCCAGCACCCTCACAACGACGCCTTGGTGATATCCCTGTCTCTCTTGAGTTTCAAAGTAAAACAGGTATTAGTCGACCAAGGGAATTCAGTCGAAATAATGTATTACGATCTCTTTCAGAAGCTCGGTCTTCACAATAAAGACCTGCTCCCACCAAGCACTCCGCTCGTTGGTTTCAATTCCCAACCAGTTTGGCCCTTGGGAAGGGTTACCGTGCCGGTTAAAGTAGGGACAATCAAACTCCTGACATGTTTCTTAGTGGTGGATTCTCCGTCAGCCTACAATACCATTATGGGCCGAACGTGGTTGCATGAGTTGAAAGCCATCCCCTCGACGTATCATCAGGTGCTGAAGTTTCCCACTAAAGAGGGCGTAGAGATTGATATGGAGATCAGGCAGTCTCCAAGTATTGTTTCATGGCGGCCTTAAAAACTAAAGAGCGAGCCGACGAAGTGAAAATCGTTGAGATGATCGAGATGCTCACCCTAGAGGACGTTAGAGTAGAAGCCCAAAAGAAAGCCACAGAAGAGCTCGAGACGATTAGAGTAGATCGAGATAAGGAGGCAAGATTTTTTCTAGTTGGCTCCAAAATGGCCGAACAAGAGAAAGATGAGTTGCTCCAATTGATGCAATGAAATTTAGAAGTATTCGCATGGAGCCCATACGAAATGCCAAGGGTCGACCCCACCTACATCTCCCATGCATTAAATGTTGATCCCTCATTCAAACCAGTGAAGCAGAGAGAATGGCGCTCAGCACCGCTTCATACTAAGGTAGTGGTCGAGGAGGTTGGGAAGTTGTTGGATGTGGGAGCAATCTGGGAGGTTCAATATCCAGAGTGGCTATCCAATACTGTAGTAGTCAGGAAGAAATGTGGGAAATGGTGGGTGTGTGTAGATTTATCAACCTAATCAGGGCTTGCCCAAAGGACAGTTTTCCCCTCCCGAAGATTGATCAACTCGTGGATGCGACGACAGGACATCAACGCATGAGTTTTCTAGCTGCATACCGGGGATATCACCAGATCACTTTGGATTGCCGCGACCAAGAGAAGACTGCGTTTATCACTCCCAGAGGTACCTACTGTTACAAGGTGATGCTGTTCGGCCTCAAAAATGCCGGGGCAACCTTCCAGTGAATGATTACGAAGATGTTCGCCGAGGTCTTAGGGACAACAATGGAGGCCTATATAGACGATATGGTGGTAAAATCGAAGGTAAAGGAGGATCATTTGGCCGACCTCCAAAATGTCTTTGATATCTTAAAAGTCCATCGCCTAAGCCTGAATGCAGCCAAATACGCATTCGGGGTCGGTTCAGGAAAATTCCTCAGATTCTTAGGTATTAATCAAGGGATCAAAGCAAGTCCAGACCAGATTAATGCTATCCTCAGAGTCCAAAGGCCGAGCACCACGAAGGAGGTACAAAAATTGGCTGGGATGGCTGTTACACTAAGCTGGTTTATCAGCTGAGCTCCCGACAAGTGTATACCGTTCTTTTTGACACTAAAAAAGGGGGAGAAATTCTGCTGGAGCGAGGAATGTGACCAGGCACTGACAGAGTTAAAAACATACCTATCCTCCCCGCCCCTACTCTCTATGCCCAAAGACGGAGAAGTTTTGTATCTCTATCTAGCGGTATCCTCGCATGCTGTTAGTGCGGTACTTGTTAGGGAAGAGGAAAACCAACAGATGCCAGTATATTATGTCGGCTATACACTTTCAGGGTCAGAAACAAGGTACCTACCATTGGAAAAGCTTACTTACGCACTTGTGATCGCGTCGTGAAAACTATAGCATTACTTTCAAGCCTATGCCATCGTTGTTCTCACCATGTATCCGTTAAAATCCGTGTTCTCAAAGGCTGACCTCACTGGAAGAATGACCATGTGGGCCGTGAAATTAGGAGAACATGACGTCAGCTTCCAACCAAGAACGGCAATCAAAGCACAAGTATTGGCCGACTTCGTGACTGAATATGCTAAAAAAGGAGCCAAAGAGTAGGGAATAGCCAAACTTTTCGAATCTCCCAGCCTAGAGGAGCTGTGGAGTCTATACGTAGATGGGGCCTCCAATAGCCGAGGTTCAGAAGTGGGGATGGTCCTTACGTCCCCAGACGGCCTGGTGATAGAACAAGCATTACAGCTCGGCTTTACTACCACGAACAATCAAGCTGAATACGAGGCATTGATAGCAGGGCTCGGAGCGGCGACGAAGTTAGGAATCACTACATTGGAAGTTTTCAGCGATTCCCAACTCGTAGTCAGCCAGTTGAATGGAGAATACGAAGAAAATGATGAAAGAATGGCCAAATATCTCTAAAGGGCGAGGGAAGTCGTGGGACACTTTGCAACGATCAAGATTCAGCAAATAAGCCGAGCCAGTAACAGTCACGTTGATAGTTTAGCCAGTCTCGCTTCGGCTATGGAAGGGAGTGGAGAAAGGACAGTGGTGGTGCACTTCCATCCAAATTCGAGCATTTGTGATTCGCACGAAGGATGTGAGGTCCTCCCAACGATGCAGTCATTATCTTGGATGGATCCCATTATTTCATTTATAAAGGACGGTATATTGTCGACCGAGAAGAAGGAGGCTCACAAGGTTAGGCTGCAAGCAGCTCGTTTTTTGCTCTCTCAAACTAACAAGCTTTACCGACATTCCTACATGGGACCATATCTTTTGTGTGTGCATCCCACCCTGGTGGATGACCTACTCTATGAAATCCACGACGTGATCTGTGGAAGCCATTCGGGGGGCCGGCCACTAGCCCACAGGGCCCTTTCACAAGGATATTGGTGGCCCTATATGCAAAAGGATGCCCAGTAATATGTGAAAAAGTGTGAGAAATGTCAGCTCTTTTCCCCTTTAGTTCATCAGCCCGCAGGGAACCGTTAGCCAGCCCCTGGCCATTCGCGCAATGGGGGTTGGATATGGTGGGCCCTTTCCCCCGAGCAGTCGGGAATAAAAAGTTCATGGTGGTGGCAACTGACTACTTTATCAAATGGATAGAGGTCGAATAATGGGACGTAATTCGACGGGAAATTATTTCGGCACTTCTGTGCCAATCTGAAGATAGAATTCTACAACTCTACTCTGGCATATCTGTAGTGTAATGGACAAACAGAGTCTTCGAATAAAACAATCCTGGCTGGGATCAAGAGAAGATTGGATAAAGAAAAGGGAAGGTGGGTGGAGGAACTCCCCCACATACTATGGGCCTATAGAACGATGCCGCGAAGATCAATTGGGGAAACTCCGTATTCGATGGCTTAGGGTACTGATGCAGTAATTCCTCTAGAGGTCGACCTCCCTACAATGAGGACGGATGATTTTCACCTCGAGCAAAATGAAGAACTGTTGGCCAAGGAGTTAGAGTTAGTGGAAAAAAGGAGAGAGGCAGCGCTACTCAAGATTAAGTCCTATCAGCAGGAGATGAGTCGAGATTATCACAAAAGGGTAAAGCCGAGGGAGTTCGTCCCTAGAGGCCTCGTGTTGAGAAAAGTAATGGGTAACACTAAAGTGCCAGGAGACGGGAAGTTGGGACCAAACTGGGAAGGACCATACAGGGTGAGAGCGGTCGTAGGTAAGGGAGCCTACTATCTGGAAGACGCGGAAGGAAAGGAGGTACCCCGGCCATGGAATTTGGCCAATTTGAGGGCTTTTTTTCATTAAACAGTGTCTATCTCACATTTTTTGTTTTGCATTTTCGCATGTTGTAAATCCAAGATGTAATGAAAAGTTTCGTTTTGGCTTTTTGAAATTGCTACCTCTATGGTATGACAGGGTTTCTAACAACCCCAAGCTGGAAAAGGCCGCCTCGGCCTGAGGATAGAACATCCTCTCAAGAGTTGGAATAACTCTCAGGGTTTCTAACAACCCCAAGCAGGAAAAGGCCACCTCGGCCTGAGGATTGAACATCCTCTCAAGAGTTGGAATAACTCTCAGGGTTTCTAACAACCACAAGCTGGAAATGGCCGCCTCGGCCTGAGGATAGAACATCTTCTCAAGTGTTGGAATAACTCTGAAGGTTTCTAACAACCCCAAGCTGGAAAAGGCCGCCTCGGCCTGAGGATAGAACATCCTCTCAAGGGTATGCATAACTCAGGGTTTCACAAATAAAACCTTGGCTGAAGGCCATCTCGATATAAGGACGGGATGTCCTCTCAAAAGTTGAAGGTCGTCTCGGCCTGAAGACGAAATATTCGCGTTGTACAGGAAATTAAGTACAGAGTCACAAAAGAAGATATGTATCCAGGGAAAGTAGGGAAAGCAGATATGCATAAAAAGATGTTCATTCATTCAGGGAAATTAGGGAAGTATTCATTCATAGATGCGCAGTACATGTTGGGAGCTCGGCCTTACAGGATGAAAGGGCCAAAACTCCACGACTTCAACAAAAAGAAAAGAAAGAAGGAAAGGAAAAACAATAAGAAGTATGAGGGAGGCCAGGATCTTCATCAGCTTACGGACGATTATCATCCTCCACGACCGGATCAGCTCCTCCGTGCTCCTCCCGACCATCGTCAGGGATCTCCACGACCTCCGCCCCAGCAAAGGCATGGTGGCTGGCGGCGGTGTCCTGAAGATCACTGATGCAAGGTAATAGCAACTTCAGTGGCGCATCATGCTCTGTAGCTTGTGTTTCAGCGATCTGTTCATCGATGGCAGCTTAGTGTCGGCTTCAGTGGGCGGCTCACTCCATAGAGGGGAGTCCAGAGGTACTCCCACCCCCTCTAATGCCTGCTTATAGCCGATGGCTAGGAGCTCGGCCTTCAAGCTAAGCACTTCCTTAGAGAGATGGGGCCTGCATTCATCCCAACCCTGTTACTAGAGCTGGTCATCACGGTCCACCCTCGCTGTCTCAATATCAGCCACTATTTTCTTTTGAGTCTCGGCCTCAACCTGTGTAGCTGCCAATAGATCGTGGAGTTTGGCATTTGCCGCCACTAGCGCAGAGGCAGCATCCTTGGCTTTCTTCTCCTCTTCTTGAGACGCCTTCAGCTTGGCCTCCGAGCCCTGTACGGCCGAGGCGCTACGCGCCTGCTCTGCCTCGAGATTGTTTACTTGTTGCGATGACAAAGTGAGAGCCTTGGCAAGTCTTTTTGTTTCTCTGGATAGCTCGGTTTATCGATCATGAACTACCGTGACAGCCTGCAGTTGCTATAAAAAAAAGATATAAGCTCAGCCAGGGATAAACAGACGATAGCTTTAAAGAGTAAAGTAAAGAGTAAAGTAGAAGGATATGATAGGACTTACTCCAACACCGAGCTGATAAACTCGGTCGAAAAGCACAGGATGTGACTGCCCAAAATGGTCGGCCACGTCTAATGGAAGGGTCAGGCCCCTGGCAAGGCTCTGAGCCACCGAACCAGATTTGGAGCTATCGGCCACATTGATAGGTCGGCCCTCAACGTTGAGCTCAGGGAGCCATAAGGTTAGGGGCTCTATCTCGGGCTGTGCTCTTGTTTCAAAGGCTCCCTCAGCAACTGGAAGGCCGTCGCCGCGTATCAAACGACGGCGTTTAGTAGGGCACCCCTCAGGTGGAGATGAGCTTGGCCTCATCACTGAGCAAGGGATATCAGTCGTTGTTTTCGCGTTGATCTGAGGGGGAGAAGATGGAGGGATCTGCGGAGCCAATGTGGGTGGCGATGGAGGAGATGGTGCAGTAATTCGAACTGTCGATCTGGCAGAGGTGCTCGCTGTCCCTCTTCCAATAACGGCAGCACGGAGGTCGAATGTCCTCTGTCTCGGCATCTCTTTTTCCTCTTCTTATGGTTGAGAATTAGACGGAGAGCTTGCGGGGGGAGCCGATGGATCTTGGTGCCGAACTCCTCTATGTCGAATCACACGGCAGTAGCTCAGCGTATACCCCAGTAGATCGGGAGCCGAACGGGTTTCTCGGATGTTGAGGCAGCATTGTACTTCCCCGAAGATGGCTTGCCACTTTTTCTGCTTAGCTAAAGAGGCCGCTGCAAAAATAAAAGAAAAATAAATAAATAATAAGATGAAGGAATAGTATACAAATAGAAGAAACATAAATGGATGTGGCCGAACCGACCTGGACTCCCTGGGATCCTTGGAATGGAGTGACCAGCAAGTCCAGCTTGGTTGGCTTGAAACTCGAAGTCGCCTCCAACCAGGATCAAATCATCACCGTGCTTATCTGATTCTAGGAGGTCGTGTACCATCTGTTGGGCAACACTCCTCTGGCAGAGATAATATGTACGGTCGTAGTGCGCTAGGGTGTAGCTGTGAAAGATCTCTGGGATGCCAAGGTTCAATCCATAGCGACGATTGATCTCGACCACCCCCATAACTACCCTAAAAAAATTGATCGAGACTTGTTGGGGAGTAAGGCGGCAGGTGGCCAACATCTCCCAGAGTAAGGGGTTGACAGGAAATCGCACCTTAGCCTTCACAATGGAGGCAATGGAAAATTCTACTTCATTTCCTCTAGGACGAAAGGGGGACCCAGGGACGTCCGGGTCACAGTACCAGAGGGTCACAGAAGGAGGAATTCGATACGTTGCCCTAAAAGTGGCCAAGGCTGAAGGAGTGTTTACCTCCTTCACAAATTTCACTTTCCATCTCGGCATAGACGCGACTTGAGGAAGATAAGATGATGGAATGAAAGAAAAGAGCCCAAAAAAGCCAAAAACCCAGAGAGACAAGATTCAGAGGAGAAACCCAGGGAGATGAGATTCAAAGAGGAACCCAGAGAGTATTGACAGAGAAAAGAGATAAAAGAAAACTTACAGGATCGAGACAAAGATCGACGGTGGCGCGACGGTGGCGTAGCACAGAGTAGTAACAGCAGCAACTCAGGGAATGAAGCTTAAAGGTGAAGAAGATGAGAGTTGCGGAAAGCAAAAATGAGGGCCAAGGGCCTCCTTTATAGGAGTTGATTTGCCTTGAGGAGCCTAAAACGTCAACAGTCACCTCTAGAAGATAGAACGACATCATCGCGTCCCTAGGGAAAGGAAAGAGGCGCTCGAATGTTGACTAATATGTATCCAACGCGTGGTGGATTTAAATACCCTTTACGGCGCATTAAAGAAGTGCATTAAAGATGGTGGGAGAAACATTAAAAAGGAGTAGCTGATCAATCAGCTCCCCTCATGCGGAGAAAGAGAAGAGCCGAGGGGCAAGTGAAGGGGGATGGGATGAAGCCCATACCCGAGCCTGACAAACAGTGTTGGGGGTCCGAAAAAGGTGGGGCGAGGTCAGCCTGGTATAGGGCTGCATAGGGCCGACCTCTCAAAGACTATAGTCGTTTGACCGCATTCGGCCTCTCTAGTCACTTTAAATGCTTTGACATCATATTAAATGCGATATGACCGGGGTCAGAGTAGCATTTAATACGACTACACCGAATTCCCCTTAACATCGAGTGCCCCGTGGCCTTGGAAGGAGCGCATGAACAAAGAGCTCGGCCCAAAGGACGGCCGAGCTGAAAGATATTTGTGATGATTTATGATGATGTGATAGTGATAGGATTGGAGTGACGGTACAACCGCCTTTGTCAGTATGATCGGTGTGATGATGGGGGTGGCAGAGGTAGTGGAATGATCCTGAGGGGACATTTGACAAGTGGTAGGGATAGCTATGATGATTAAAGAGAGACTAGAACTTCCACGCTATGAAAAGAAGAGAACGACCAGTTTATAGAGGTAACGAATAACAATATTGACGCACAGTACTTCTTCCCTAACAATTTTCCTAAATCCTTCCTAACTTGACCGTCAGAGTGACATCCGGCGAGACGCCCCCGAGTAGCTCACGTTTGTACTCATTTTGTAGGTCTGCCAATAGACCGTGCGGTCGAGCTGGGTTCAACCTATCAAACAAATATAATATATGGGACACCCCCATACATTAACAAAATTTGAAATGGCTCATTTGTACAAAAATAATGAGACATTTACACATTTAAATATACATTTTTTAGAAAATATTTAATTTATATAAAATGTCTCATTCTGATGAATGAGACATTTCAGACATTTGTTATGAAATGTCTCATTTGTTTAAGAAATGGCTTGAGGCATTTCATAATAAATGGGACATTTCATAACAATGTCTTATTTTCATATTCAAAATCAGAATGAGACATTCATTTCAATTGAGACGTTTTTCAGATCTAGAATGAGAATCCAGAACCAGAATGACACATTCATCTCTCTCACTGTGTGTGTGTGTGTGTGTGCGGTGGTGCTGCAAGCGACGGTGGCGGCGGCGGTGGTGCTGCTAGCGACGGTGGCGGCGGTGGTGGTGCTGCTGGCGGCGGTGGCGGCATGGTACTTGCGGGAGCGGCAGTGGTGGGTGCAGCAGCGACAGCGGCAGTGGTGATGCTGGCGGTGGTGCTAGTGACACGGAGTGGTGATTGGCAGTGGTAGGAAGTGAAATTATAGTAGGGCTAGCTTTAGTATAGAAAGTATAAAATAGATTTTAATGGAATATAAGTCTTAGGTGGAATTTATTGGAATACAAGTTGACTAAATGGGACCTAAGCCAAAATCTCTCTTTTTTTATACATGATATGAATAAAATCCTAAAATATAAATTTTAGAAATGCTTAAAACTTTATATATATATATACAAACAATTAAGACATTATCTCTAATTTTAATACATATATATATTATTTTTTAATACACAATTAAGATTATTAATTTATTTAATTTTTTTATTACAACACTTGGGATATTACAAATGATATTGCAAAAGTTGTGGAGGAAGAACTTGAAAAGGTGGAAAACTCCCTTGACAGATATGATGACATCTAGTCAATGACAAGAGTTATGATATTGTTTTCGTTTCCTTTTTTGTGTAGGCCATGTCTGTCTATGGGTTTGAAATAGTTTAGACTCTTATCGTGGATGTTGAGCCAGATATTCAGTTGAAGAATAATTTTAGGGTTTTAATAATAGTTAGCTTTTGTATAAGAATTAACGTTAAGGATAATATATAAATTTATCGTGATTTATTGCTTTGCGAACTATGGAGAATTAAAAATAGTGTCATTATAAAGCATTGCATATGATTATCGTATTATTGTAATTTGATATGTTATGTATTCAAGGTTTCAGGGGTAGTTGTGTCGTATTATATATAACATCTTCAGTGATACATGAAGTCTAATTGGATAACTTGCATATTGTATGTTTTATCTTTTGAAAGCAATACCTACATTGGAAATAGAACAAAAGATCAATGACCTTCTTATTAGAGCTTTTTATGTGATTTTCGTATTATTATATTTTTTTTATCAGCAAAAGAAGATATATATTATCAAATGAGGCATAGAATTTGCAAAGGATGAAAGGCTTCTGAGCGAACCAATTATAACCCAGAAGCTACATACATGCTAAGCAAAGATCCAAGGCTAGAATTACACAAACGCCAAAGGCTTGCTGATAAGAAATCAGCAACAACAAAACTTTTTTAGAGGTTTACACAGGTTTAAGGCTCCTAATTGATTCAATTCTAAACATAAAATCATCTAAAGAGAATGGAGGGTTCTTCAAAGTGGCTGAGATCCAAATACCAGCTCTGAACTTGAAAAACTCCCTTACTTCATCTCAAATTGGCATTGTTTGCTGAAAACAAGCTCATTTCTCATCAGCTAGATGGACCAGATCGATGCATACACAAGCACCAACCAAATTCTATTTGCAATGCTTTTTCTTGATTGCATAAGCAACCATTTAATAAACTTCGGGATAGAACCGGGGCTCACCCATTCACTACCCCACTATCGAAAAATCAAACACCACACTAGCCATGTTTTATGACATAGAAGGAGTAGATGAGAGTTGGATTCCCTTGAGGCCTCACAAAAAGGGCATGCAATGGATGATTCAGATTCGAGGATTCCTCTTTTAAGCAGTAACTCTTTGGAAGCTATTCTATCTTGAGCTACGAGCCAGACAAACACCAGAACTTTAGGAGGTGCACTATTTTGCCAAATCTTATTTAAAGGAGAACTTGTTGTGCCATCATTGAGAGCTATGATCCTACACATGGACTTGGATAAGAAAAAACCATGTTTCTCAACTAGCCAGATCAATTGATGTCTTTTGTCTGTGACCACCTTAGCATTCTAAAAATCCATAAGTAGAAGATTAAGATCATCATTTTCCCATTGAAAGAGATTTCTACGTAACATCAGGCACCACTGAGCGTCTTGTTGTGAGCACTAGTACAGCTCTTTAACAGAGGCCATTCACTGTGTAGATAGTGCATGGAGCCTTGGATATCTAACTTTAAGAGATATTTGTGAAACCCAGCAATCCTCCCAGAAAAAAGTGGATGTGCCTTCACCCATCACTACTCTACAATTACCAGCATACAAGGCACCAATCACTGATTCTGACATCCCTTCTTGAAGAATAGATTTCCACACAGCTGAGGGCTTTTTGGCTAGCATATTGGATGGAAACCAATTGGAGGACAGGTCACCAAACTTGTGCTGGAATGTTTGTCTCCACAGGGCCTGCTTCTCCACACAAAATCTCCACCACCATTTCATAAAGAGCACTGAATTAGATAAGCTTAGGTTCGGGATACCCAGCCCACCTATTTCCTTAGGCTTAGTAACCTGTCTCCAATTCACCAGATGAAGTTTGGCTTTCTCCTCACTACCACCCCACAAAAATCTACTCTGGATTTTGGTAATTGACTTTAGAACAGATTTTGGCATCTTGTAGATTGACATATAATAAATGGGAAGGCTAGCTAAAACTGATTTCACCAACTGGATTCTACCTGACATGGACAACCATTTCCTTTTCCATGGTTTGAGTTTATTTTTGAACTTGGCTACTAGGGGCTCCCAATTCTTTGGAGATTTAGGGTTAGAACCAACCATAAGCCCCAAATATTTAATAGGTAAAGTGTGTGTTGGGCACTTGAACACAGCAGCCATCTGCTGCAGTTGATTATCTGTTAAGCCCACCCCAAACATTGCACTTTTGTGGTAATTAATCTTCAACCCAGATACCAACTCAAAACATTGGAGAACTCTTAAGGCACCTTAGTTCTTCTACGTTTTTGTTCCAAAAAATGATTGTATCATCTGCAAATTGCAGATGAGTAATACCAACCTCAAGTGAAGCAATTTTGGCCCCAATCAAGACCCCCGATTATTTGGCCTTCTCCATCATTATGTTTAGCCCTTCCGTAGCCAAGTTGAATAAGTAGGGAGACATTGGGTCACCTTGTCTAAGACCCCTCTCCATTTTGAATTCATGGGATGGGGATCTATTAATAAGAATGGATATTGTGGCTGAGCATAAGTAACTCTGGATCCAGTAGCACCAAGAAGGTCCAAATCCTAAGATTTTCATAATGGTCAGAAGATAACCCCAACTGATAAAGTCATAGACTTTGTGAAAATCCAAATTACGGACAATCCCTTCTCTGTTTCTCTTCTTCTAGTCATGGACTATTTCATTGACTATAAGAATTCCATCAAGTATTTGCCTCCCCTCAATGAAAGCAGATTGCTTTTCATCAATGAGAGACTTCATAACATTCTTGAGTC
This sequence comes from Heliamphora ciliata, assembly GCA_032360265.1. NCBI lineage: Eukaryota > Viridiplantae > Streptophyta > Magnoliopsida > Ericales > Sarraceniaceae > Heliamphora > Heliamphora ciliata. The sequence continues at coordinate 2,830 of JAUMHN010369076.1, read as the reverse complement.
TGAAGGCTAAGATCTTGGCTAGAATTTTGTACATTGACTCAATTAAACTAATGGGTCTAAATTCAGAAAAGGATGTTGGGGCCTCCACTTTAGGTATTAGAACTATGAAAGAGGTGTTTATGGCTTTGAGAATGATACCATGAGAGTGAAATTCCTCCAGGAGCAAGATGATGTCCTTCTTGAGCACTGGCTAAAATCTTTTGATGAACTTGAAGTTTAAACCATCAGGTCTAGGTGCCTTGTTGCATTAGCAAGCTTTAATGGCCCCAAAAATGTCTGGTTTTGTGAAAGAAACTTCAAGGCTAGATGCCATCGCAAGTGTTAAGATTATCAATGGAATTCCACCCCATTGTGGTCTCATCCATGGAACCTCCTTGTATATACCAGAAAAGAACTTGATTACTTCTTCCTTGATTTCCACTGGTTTAGTCAGGATTACCCCTTTGCTCTGAATTTGGCCAATAAAATTTCTCTTGACTCTCCTATTGGCAACCATATGAAAGAAAGAGGTGTTTTTATCTCCAAGCTTACGCCAATTAGTCCTTGATTTTTGCTTCCATAGAGATTCAGCTCTTCTATGCAACCTCCAGAGTTTACCCTTTAATTCCTTCTTGACTCTAGATTCTTTAGAAGAGAGGGACTTATCTTCCTCAGGCAAGTCCAACTGGTGGATTTCTTCTTCTAATGCTCTGGTATTTTCTTCAATGTTGCCAAACACAGTTTTGTTCCAACCTTTGTTTACCTCCTTTATATTCTGAATCTTTTTATGCAAATATAAAACCACCCCATCCTTGCACCTCAAGGCTGTTCCTGTTGGGGATTCGACTGCGATCACTAATCCTGCCCAAGTACAATCACAATCACACAAACACGGAATAAACAACGAAGAGGAGAGAAAGAGAGACAATCGCACAAACACAAGGTTTACGTGGTTCGGCAAGTTGTGCCTACGTTCATGGGATCACACACTTTCACTATTGATTGGAGGTTACAAAAGGGAGAGAGATCTAGGAGGGGAAAATATAGAAGAACAAAAGCTAGAATGTGAAAACATCCCACACACGGCTGTAACCCTAGCAGCTGTATAAATACATTTCGCATAGATCGATCGATAAGTCTAACAGACGGATCGATAGGTCTAAAGAAAGCCTCGGTTTCTCGCCTGCAGAACATGACTGATTGATCGGTCCGCACCACCGATCGATCGGTCCCACTGAAACTAGTTTTATTCTTCACATCTCAACAATTCTCCCACTTGAAGTAAAACTACTCCAAGCCTTAAGAAATCCCATCAGCTTCATCAACACCTTGAAACCATCAACACAACCACTAAATCCTGTGTGACTCAACCTCCTGTCTTCTATCGCTGAAGTCCAACAGAAGCTGAACTGTGCCTCAGCTTCACCACCGTCACAACCTTTGTGAACATGTCTGCAGGATTCTCGTTCGTATGAACCTTCTCCAGATCGAACTGCCCATCTTCCAGTTGAGACCGAATAAAATGATACTTAATATCAATATGTTTGGTCCTTGAATGAAATGCTGAGTTCTTTACCAGGTGTATAGCACTCTGACTGTCGCTATACAATTGACACATGTTATGACCTCTTCCCAATTCTTTCAAGAAACCCTTTAGCCAAATTAGCTCTTTACACGCTTCAGTGGCTGCGACATATTCTAGCTCGATGGTAGAGATTGTCACTATCTTTTGCAACCTGAAAACCCAACTTACTGCTACAGTGCCTAGGGTAAACACATACCCTATTGTACTTTTTCTGCTGTTAATGTCCCCAGCTTGGTCTGAATCCACGAACCCTTTCTACTGAATCCCCGAGCCCTCGTAACACAAAGCATATCCCGTGGTACCCCTAAGATACCTCAGAATCCATTTCACTGCTTCCCAGTGTTCCTTGCCCGAATTTGACATGAATCTGCTCACAACTCCCACTGCATGGGCAATATCCGGCCTCGTGCAGGTCATGGCATACATCAAGCTACCTACGACTGACGCGTACGGTATCTTTTCTATGTAGTTCATGTCTTCATCTGTGACAGCTCCCTGTTCCTTTGAGAGTCTGAAGTGACTTCCCAAAGGTGTGCTAACTGGTTTAGTACCTTCCACGTTGAAACGCTGCAGGACCTTTCCAACATACTCCGACTGCGAAAGTCTTAACTTTTGACTCTTTTTGTTCCTACTAATCCTCATCCCGAGTATTCGTTTGGCTTCTCCCAAATCCTTCATTGCGAATTCCTGGGATAGATGTGCCTTGAGATTCACAATCTCATTCATGCTAGAGCCTGCAATCAGCATGTCATCTACGTATAGTAAAAGAATCACGTACGAGTTATCAAACCTCTTGATATAGCAGTAATGGTTGCCATGGCATCTGCTGAACCCTGTATATGCCATAAAGCTGTCAAACCGCTTGTACCACTCCTAGGAGCCTGTTTCAGTCCACACAAGCTTTTCTTTAGCCTGCACACAATGTCCTCCTTCCCTTTGACCGAATACCCCTATGGCTGCCGCATATATCTACTCTTCCTCCAGGTCACCATAGAGAAAAGCTGTCTTGACATCTAGCTGCTCCAAATGCAAGCCTTCTGTAGCCACTATACTCAAAACAGTCTTGATGGTGGATATTCTCACTGTTGGAGGCAAAACTGCTAAGAACATTATTTTTAAAAAACGATTATCGGTAGAATATTAACTGGACGGGCAAACGCCGAAACGGGCTCCAAATAAAACTTTTGATGAAGAACGATCAAAATAAAACCCATGCAACCAAAGTTAATTTAGAAGAATACTTCTTGTAGATCTAATCTTCAACTA
>JAUMHN010368966.1:0-41026 GCA_032360265.1 Heliamphora ciliata | reverse complement strand
AACACTCACCACGCAACACATGCCACCCACACGACGCAACACATGCATCCCACACAACGCACCACGTGCAACACTCATCACGCAACACATGCCACCCACATAACGCAACACATGCATCTTCTCGAGTTTTCACCGAAAGACCAAAATACGCCCCAATTAATGCATTGTTAACCAAAGTTAACATATATCGGATTACTTTCCATTCATCGTTTACCAGAGTTAACGCTTACCACCCATGCACCCACACAACACATGCATCTTCACGGGTTTTCACCGTATGATCAATATACGCCCCACATTATGCATCTTCATGGGTTCTCACCGTAGGACCAATGTACACCCCTCATTATGTATCTTCACAGGTTCTCACCGTAGGACCAATGCACGCCCCTCATTATGCATCTTTAAAACTAGAGTTTTTAACCTGTGCAACACAAGCAGTGTTAACCAAAGTTAACATATATCGGATTACATTCCCGGCCATCGTTAACCAGAGCTAAAGTTCATAAAACCACTTTTTTGTTCACATCACTCTACACACACACGCATAAATAAAACCAAAGTTTTAGATGCACTGAGAACACATATTCGTCCTACAACATGCATAAATAAAACTAAAGTTTTAAATGCACAAAATCACGTGAAAATACTACGTTTCACATAACGACGCCACTCACCACATAATCTGTCACGACATCATATGCCACACAACCTGATACGACATCACATGCCCCACACCCGATACGACATCACATGCCACTCATCTGATATGACATCACATGCCAAACAACCTGATATGACATCACATGCCACACAACCCGACATCCACTCACTCGGACGACCTGTCCACTCACTCGAAGGCCACCTTCAAACAAAACCTCCCACCAAACAAAACCTAACCTAAAGGCCACCTTTAAACCTCCCACAAAACGAATTTTCATAAACGTTTTAACAAAACACCATCTTTTCCCAAAACCCCCTTTTTAGAAAAAGAACTTCGGACCGAAACACGTCCTGCACCCAACGATGTACTAACACCACGCACACAATCACGCACCAAAACCTCGCATCTAACCATGCACCAACACCTCGATTAACCAAACCACGTTACCCTCAAGGACGACAACAAAACAACAACAGACCCCTAACGTCACAACATAACCTCTCAAAATAACCAAAACAACCCCAACAGGATATCAGTCGACTGAACCCCATAATTCAGTCAACTGAAAATCTACTGGAAAAAGAACAAAAAAACCCAAATCCAGGCCAATCGACTGGATCCTCACCCCCAGTCGATTGGATCATCACGCTGTCGACCCAGTCGACTGAACCACCCAGTTCAGTCGGCTGGACCACGGCGAAAACGAAACCCTAGCTACGGATCTAACCTTCTAACCCCAAAATCGAAGCATCCAAACTCCCTTTTGTTACTCTTGGACATACACAAGCCCAAAACTACTACGAAACATCGAAAAGAACACTTCAAAACCCCATTTCATCAAACCAAAATCAACTGAAAACTATTTTGAACCAAAACCCAACTTCTTGAAACTTAAATCAATTTTTCATGCATTTTTAAACGGTAAAAACACATACGATTACACGTAGCACCCTTTCAAAACATGAGAGTCTAGGATCCTACCTCGTTGAGTCAAAAACTCGATGCCTAGAATCACGTGAAAAAATAAACTTTGTCGGAACAAAATTCTATCTGGATGAATGCGTAGCCCACCGCGAGGATAATAAGGATCCGCTATCTGATCGTCAAAAACTAAGCCCTAGGCCCCCAAGAATTTAGAGAGAAGGCAGAGGATTTGGTTGGTTCAAAGGCTTGAGAGATGAAAAAATATTTGAAAATATCTAAGGCTAGATATTTATAGGCTCTCGAATTTTTTTTTTTGAAATTCGCACCACAATGCCCAACGACCCCGAAATCCAACCCAATATGCATATTTAAGTCTGATCATGCATAAAACGCACATAAACATGCAACAATAAAAACGATAAACTACGCATCGAAAAATACCGAAAAAGAAAACAGGTTAGGGTCTCACATAATCGAGATTTATAAGCTTCCTTAAGGGATTATCATCTATTTCGGGATGTGAATTCCATTAATAATTAATATTTATTATACATTTAATGTCGTTATCTAATTAACTGAGCTTATTGACCTATAAAAGATCCTATTCTTTTATGAATTAAAATAACAAATACTAAATATATGTGTCTATTAATTATTTTGGGAATAAGAGTATAAACACTCATAATAGTTATGTGGTATTAATTGTTTTATACAGTCAGTATAAAAATAATTACCTCAAGATGATCCTATTCATTACACACCAAGTGTACTAGCACAATAAGTTGAAAATAAAACCATTTCACGTAATCGAGATATACTTATTAAAATACTGTGCTACACTCCTACCGATGGTTTGTCCAATTTCTTCTAAGATTGTGAAGAAAGACTTATATTCTATAAGAACCGATAATTTGATCTTCTGTGTGTAATCCAAACTCTATATATCAGATCATCTACTATATATAATAAAAGACACAGATACATGACATTAAATAAATAATACAATACAAAGGATTTACCAAGTTGTTTGCTAATGCAATCTTGGTCACTGCTACTAAGGGTGTTCATGAGTTGGGTTGAGTTGGATTGGCCTCTAATCCATCATCTGATCACATATATTCAATTTTTGATTTTGTCACCCACAACCGACCAACGTGTTTAATGATTTTGGGTCCATAACTTTGATGAGTTTATGGGTAGGTATGGTTTGGTTTGGCAGTTTGAACTTGCCTATTTTGAGCTTCTTTTGTTGAACATGTTCTATTTTTCAGCCAATTATAGTAGTCTTTTTAATTAAAAAATTATGTTTAATAAATTTAAAGTTCAAAAATCATTAATTTATCAATTAAACTATACATAGACCAAATTGCAAAAAATTTTGCACGAAAATATTAAAATATTAAGCAACTAAATTTTATAATGTGAGATCCTAACCCGTTTTTATTTTGCGGTGTTATTCGACGCGTTATTTATCGTTTTTATAATTGTATGTTTAGATGCGTTTTATGCATGCTCGGGCTTAGAAATGCATGTTAGGTTGGATCCTGGGGCCGTTGGGCATTGTGGTGCGAAGTTCAAAAAAAATTTTTGGGTGGGCCTATAAATAAGATATTTTGGTAGATATTTTCCAATAACTCCTTAGCTTCCTAGCTAAGTCTCTTTTCCAAACCAAAACCTTTGCCTTCTCTCTAGTTTTTGGGGAGCCCAGGGCTTGGCTTTTGGTGATCGAGTAGCGGATCCTTACTATCTACACCGAGGGCTATGCGTTCATTCGGACGGAATCTCATTTCGACGAGGTTCATTTTCGAGGCGTCGAGTTTTGACTCAATGAGGTAGGATCCTAGACTCACATGTTTTAAAGGGGTGCTACATGAAATCGTATGTGTTTTTACCATTTAAAAATGCATGAAAAGTTGTTTTATGTTTCAAAAAGTTGGGTTTTGCACCTAAATCATTTTTGGTTGCTTTCAGTTAGATGAAACGGGTTTTTGCGGTGTTTCTTTCGGTGTTTCTTTGTGGTTTTGGGCTTGTGTAGGTTCGAGGGTATCAAAAGGGGGTTTGGATGCTTCAATTTTGGGGTTAAAAGACTATTCCCGTAGCTAGGGTTTCTTTTTCGCCATGAGTCAGTCGACTGGACTCGGTGATCCACTCGACTAGATCATTAGTGGGAAGGTTCAGTCGACTGGATTGGGGAGTTCAGTCGACTGACCTGTGTTTTGGGAAGATTTTCTAAAATTTTAGTAACCTTCTTCAGTCGACTGATGTCCTGTTGGGGCTGTTTTGTTGTTTTGGGAGGTCGTGTTGTGGCCTTGGGGGTTTGTTGTCATTTTTTGTCGTCTTTAGGGATGATGTGGGTTTGTTAATCGTGGTGTTTGTACATCGTTATGTGCAAAACATGTTCAGGTGTTTGTTTTTTTTTTAAAAGGTGGGTTTTGGAAAAGACGGTGTTTTGTGAAAACGTTTGTAAAAATCATGGTTTTGGAGGTTTGGAGCTAGCTTTCATGGTTGAGTTTTGTTTTATTGGTTGTTGGTCTCTTAGGGTTGTGGATGTCGAGTTGTGTGGCATGTGATGTTGTTATGTAAAACGTAGTATTTGTACGTGGTTTTGGGCATTAAAACTCTGGTTTCATTAATGCATATTGTGGGATGGATATGTGGTTCTGGGTTACATTTGGTGCGTGAGTTGTTCGGGTTACATGCGTTGGGTGTGTTACATGGGTTGCGTGTGTTACATACATTTACTCTGGTTAAAGAGGGATGAAAAGTGGTCCGATACATGTTAACCCTGGTTAATAATGCATGACATGGGGCTGCAGTCCTTCGATGAAAACCCGTAAAGATGGTTGTTCATGGTTGGACGAACGTTGGCTCTGGTCAACAATGCATTAGATGGGGTTGTGGTCATTTGGTAAAAGCCTGAGAAGATGCATTAGATGGGACTGTGGTCCTTCGGTGAATGCCCGAGAAGATCTATGTATTGGGTGTGAATCATCGTGGATATTATAGAACTGTTTTCAAGACTCGTGAGAGTCGATGATTGCATGTGAAGCATTATAGTATATATGTTTATATATATAAAACTATTTTTGAGGCTCGTTTGAGTCGAAATATCTATATCTTTTCGTAACAGCATGTTTAGCTTTTATTTCATGTTTGTCTAGTTTTTGCTGAGTTTTGACTCACGGTATGGGATTTGAAAATATTTTTTAGGTACATTTGGTCACACAGATTGATCTGAAGGAGCTAGTTGGGGCAGAAGACCTGTAGTATTCCTTTTTATTTTTATTTTTTTAGATCATATAATGTTTTACATGTTTTTGGTGTTAGAACCGTGCATTATAAGCCTGTTGGTGTTGATATTTAATGCATATATGTTCTTATCTTGAGAGTGAAATATCGAATTTGGTGTTTTTTATGGGTGTTTCGGGTAGCCTGGAGTTTGGGGCGTGACAACTTGATATCAGAGCTCTGGGTTCGAATGCTTAAGAACCGTGGGAAGAGGGTGTATCATCTTGTGAGGTTGATTGCGTGTGCTTGATTGTATGTGTTTAGATGTTTTGATAACATGCGTATGATCATTTCTTGAATATGTGAATGGTGTGTATATGTGAGCATGGGGGTTGAACCTTAGGATTGATCAGTCTTGCCTTCGGGCGTTTGGGTTAACAAGCTTGGAAGCCGAGTTAGAAATGCGTTTGAGCAACGTGTTTTCTGGCAAGGAATCTAAGTAGGTTATCCAAATTGGCGCGTCACTCTTGTCTGTTCTCCTCGATATGTGGTGTTTGTTTAGCATGAACATATGTGGCTAAGTGTTATCATGCTTATGTGGTTAATGTTTATGTTAATACGGCGTGCTGCAGCTTATGTTCTGTATTCTTTTCATATAGACGTCATATCTGCGCGGAGAGGACGAGATCGTAGTCGAGGCTGTGGCCGTAGTTTAGGCCAAGGGGATGTGCCTATCCCTGATGCTGGGGCTGCAAATGCTCTCTAAGGACCGATTAACGCAATAGAGTTGCTGCGTGCGATGGTAGGCTCCATCAGTCAGCTGGTTGTGACTATTAGGGGGAGAGAGAGAGAACCCAAGTCGAGGGCGACAGTGGTGATGCGAGAGTTCAGGTGTCTTGACCCTCCTACCTTTGCTGGGGATCCTGACCCTACAGTAGCTACAGAGTGGTTGGAGCTTGTGACCCGGATTCTAGATACGTTGCAGCTAGTTGAAGAGGATTTGAGGGTTTTTTTTGCTGCTTTTCTACTGAGAAGGGATGCTCATGAGTGGTGGAAATACGCCTGGAATATCGTGGAGGGCACGTGGGCAGCTTTTACGGGGGTTTTTCTGGAGAAGTACTTCCCGGCTTCTTCGAGGGACTTGTACAGAGAGGAGTTCTATGCTCTCACTCAGGGGGCGATGAGTATTGTGCAGTACGAGGCCAGGTTTACCAGTTTGTCTCGATTTGCACCGGAGTTGGTGGATACAGATGAACTGCATGTTTGAGCGGGGTTTGAGGCCGACGATCAGGGAGCGCATGGCAGGATTGAGACTGCATGTTTTTACAGAGCTGGTGGAGTCGGTAACAATGATCGAGAACACGTTAAGTGAAACTCGGGGTTCTAGGGAGGTCATGGCACCCCAGGGTGGGGCAGAGGCTCAATCAGGTGGACGCTCCAGCAAGAGGCAAAAATCCTCTGGCCTTAGTTTTCGTCCATCTAGGTTATGACAGCAGTTTTTGGAACCAGTACCAATAATGGCTTCCTCTAAGGGCCAGAGCAGCACAAATTTTGTTGCTTCTGGTGCATGCAGCCCGAGCATCGTGCGATAGATTTCCCGTAGCTGAGGCAATCCCAGGGTTCAGTACCGATTCAGTCACAGGGGAGTGAGCTATTATGTTATGGGTGTGGCCAGTCAGGACATATTCGCATGAACTGTCCTCAGGGAGGCAGTGCGCCGAGCACAATAGGCACACCAGTGGGTTCATTTGTGCAGGGTCAACCAGATTACTGGTAACAGCATCCCGCAGTTCAGACTTCCCAAATTATAGATGGGGGTACTTCAGTTCAGTCAGTATGGTAGTCGATAGTCCTAGGCTATGATGGACAGACCAAAATGACACAGGGCAGAGTGGATGCCCTTGCAGATCCCAGTTCTTATAAGGCACCGATTGTGCCTAATGATGCAGTTATTCCTCTAGTGAGCAGAGGTACTTCCTTAGTGTGTAGATTTTGGGCCAGTGTTCTTGTCGACACGGGAGCATTGTGTTTCTTCATTTCATCTATTGTGGGGTTGGTGATGGACTCCGTGGGTTGTGTGCTGGGTATAGAGACATCGGTTGGTGAGGATGTGATATTGGGACGAGTTGGTAGATCCTGTGTCTTTGAGGTAGTTAGCCGCTGTTTAGAGTACATGGCCGTGTTTGACCTTATCCTAGGAATAGTTTGGTTGACGACCTCTTATGCCTGTGTCGATTGCAATCGACGGGGTTATTCTCTTTTGACTTTGTGGCGAATTTTGGGGATAAAATTTCTTTAAGGGGGATAGAGTTGTGAGACCTTGACCCGTTTTCATTTTGTGGTGTTTTTCAATGCGTTGTTTATCATTTTTATAATTGCATGTTTAGATGCGTTTTATGCATGCTCGGGCTTAAAAATGCATGTTGGGTTGGATCCCGGGGCCATTGGGTATTGTGGTGCGAAGTTCAAAAAAAAAATTTGGGCGGGGCCTATAAATAATATTTTGGTAGATATTTTCCAAAAACTCCTTAGTTTCCTAGCTATGCCTCTTTCTCAAACCAAAACCTCTGCTTTCCCTCTAGTTTTCGGGGGGCCCGGGGCTTAGCTTTTGGTGATCGAGTAGTGGATTCTTGCTATCTACACCGAGGACTACGCGTTCATCCGGACGAAATCTCATTTCGACGAGGTTCATTTTTTGAGGTATCGAGTTTTGACTCAACGAGATAGAATCCTAGACTCTCATGTCTTAAAGGGGTGCTACATGAAATCGTAGGTATTTTTACCGTTTAAAAATGCATGAAAAGTTGTTTTATGTTTCAAAAAGTTGGGTTTTGCACCTAAATCGTTTTTGGTTGCTTTCGGTTGGATGAAACGGGTTTTTAAGGCGTTTCTTTCGGTGTTTCTTTGTGGTTTTGGGCTTGTGTAGGTCCGAGAGTATCAAAAAGGGGTTTGGATGCTTCGATTTTGGGGTTGAAAGGTTGTTCCCGTAGCTAGGTTTTTTTTCTACCGTGGGTCAGTCGACTAGACTAGGTGATCCAGTCGACTGGATCGTCAGTAGGAAGGTTCAATCGACTGATTGGGGAGTTCAGTCGACTGACCTGTGTTTTGGGGAAATTTTTTAAAATTTCAGTAGCCTTCTTTAGTCGACTGGATGGGGGTGCCCGGTCGACTGATGTCATGTTGGGGCTGTTTTGTTGATTTGGGAGGTCGTGTTATGGCCTTGGGGGTTTGTTGTCGTCTTCGGGGATGACGTGGGTTTGTTAATCGTGGTGTTTGTACATCGTTATGTGCATGACGTGTTCGGGGCTTTGTTTCTTTTTTAAAAGGCGGGTTTTGAAAAAGATGGTGTTTTGTAAAAACGTTTGTGAAAATCGAGGGTTTAGAGGTTTAGAGCTAGCTTTCGGGGTTGAGTTTCATTTTGTTGGTTGTTGGTCTCCTGAGGTTGTAGATGTCGAGTTGTGTGGCATCTGATATCGTTATGTGAAACATAGTGTTTGTACATGATTTTGTGCTTTAAAACACTTGTTTCATTAATGCATATGGTGGGACGGATATGTGGTTTCGGGTTACATGTGGTGGGTGAGTTGTGCAGGTTGCATGTGTTGGGTGCGTTGTGTGGATTGCGTGCGTTGCATATGTTAACTCTAGTTAACAAGGGATGAAAAGTTGGTCCGATACATGTTAACTCTGGTTAATAATGCATGAGATGGGACTGCAGTCCTTCGGTGAAAGTCCGAGAATATAGTTGTTCATGGTTGAACCAACGTTGGCTCTGGTCGATGATGCATTAGATGGGGCTATGATCCTTCAGTGAAAACATGAGAAGATGCATTAGATGGGGTTGTGGTCCTTCGATGAATGCCCGAGAAGATCCGTGTGTTGGGTGTGAATCATCGTGGATATTATAGAATTGTTTTCGGGGCTCGTGAGAATCGATGGTTGCGTGTGAAGCATTGTAGTTTATATGTTTATATATATAAAACTGTTTTTGAGGCTCGTGTGAGTCAAAAAATCTATATCTTTTCATAATATCATGTTTAGCTTTTATTTCATATTTGTCTAGTTTCTGCTGAGCTTTGGCTCACGGTGTGGGATTTGAAAATATTTTTCAGGTGCATTTGGTCACATAGGTTGATCTGGAGGAGCCAGTTGGGGCAGAAGACCTGTAGTCTTCCTTTTTGTTTCTTTTTAGATCATGTAATGTTTTACATGTTTTTTGTGTTGGAACCGTGTATTGTAAGCCTGTTGGCGTTGATATTTAACGCATGTATGTTCTTATCTTGAGAGTGAAACATCCGATTGGGTGTTGTTTATGGGTGTTTCGGGTGGCCTGGAGTTTGGGGCGTGACATATAATAAATGTAAAAGTCTATAAAATTTAATATTTATTGGTCGACTTGGGTTTGGCGCCTACGCTCAAGATTCGTAACCCGACCACCACTCAAGCAAAAACATTTGAGAGACCTATCACCTGACCACATCATTGGCAAAATCATTCATTATCATGTTGGTCGAATCGAGTTTGGCAGTTTAAGCAGGTAGGTCCAATCCATGTGCACCCCTAATTGCTATATCAACTCTGTGCTGCACAATTTCTTGTATCAGATGATACTTACGTTCGATATATTTTCCAAGCTTATGGGTCCTAGCTTCCTTCGAGTTAGAAACTACATCACTATTATCACAGTAAAGTTTAATAGTTGATTGTACCGAAGATACCACATCTAGATCCAATATGAAGTTTATGAGCTAAACGGCCTCCTTGACTACCTTAGAGGTAGCTACATATTCGGCTTCCGTGGTGGAATCAACAATACATGACTTGTGATACCCAGTCCTCCTGGCGCATCGAGACATACATAAATATAAATAAAAGGATATTCTAACCATTTATTCATATTTACATACGTTAATTATTACATCATAATGGAGTTTCGAATTGTTCAAAAGTACATAACGATTATAGTTTCGCCAAGGATTTTTAAAATATTATAAGAGTTGTAGGAAAACTAAATCAAAAGAACAAAAACATAGGTCTCGAATCCTTAGAATGCATCAGTGAGGTCCACATGCTCCTAGAACTCACCTTGTTCTTCGAATTCTTCTTCTCCCTCTAGGACGACTTCCTCTAATTACTTCTCCTCACCTTTGACACGAATGCCATGAGCTAAAACCTAGTAGAAAAACACTCTAAACCTTCTAACCAATATCACGACACAAAATTTACCACAACGCATACCATATAACACTTAAGCACACTTTAAAGTCAACGAGACAGACAAATTTATGATAGGATAGCAGATAAATCAATAAACATGCGAGTATGAGATGCTGCGTATACAATGCAGATGCCCAGCCCAATATACACCCAAATCATAATAAGAATTCCACACCGGGAATTACCAGAGTAGATTTTTACGGGTAATTGATCACTAAAGCCATTATCGCGCCTCGTTACAAATAGTAAATGCTTCCCTGGGCTTCATGCCACAGCTGTTTTACTCAGTGGCAATGGCGTGGGGTCCATGCCATACTCAAGGCCAACAAAATTCAATAATTATGCTATCCTCCAGGCTAACAAATTTCAATAATCAATGAATCAATCATATAATATGCGGTTTGTCCAACCTTAAGATTTGTGATGCCTCCACTGGTGTCAACCCAAAGTCTAAGCCATGAAAACCAGAATGCTAGCGACGAACTCATGGTACCCAACAATATTCATGATAAATCATTTCAAACACCGGGAACATGCCCAGGGTGTGTAAACCAAATCTGTAACACCGGGGACACACCCAGGGTGTACAATGGGATTACATCCCAAAACACTTTTCAAAAATGGCAATCAGAGAGACAATGTCTATGATGTATAGTATGGATCTCAAGTGCAACTATCTATAGCATGGTATCAATTAACATGGCAAAATTCATGGTACAATTCACTAAGTATAAGGTACAAGTATGTGAAGTACAAGCTACAATTCTCAAGATACAATTCAAACTTGATAGAATGAGTTCTAATCATCGTACATTCACTTAAAAATACTAATCAATTAATTCAAATCAATCATCATATAAGCTCGGGTCGCACAACAAAGGGTACTCAAACATACACAGCAATTTTAAGAGCCAAGTTCAAGTATTAAATTAAAAGGGTCGACAGGGTTTTGGGCATCTAGACTTGGAATCAAGTTATAATTTTTAAACACCATTTGAATAAAAATATTTTCTACAGCTATTATGTTTAACACTAAGGACAAAACCTAAGGAAAATGGGTGAATAAAACATCTTAAGTGAAAACGATTCAACAATTTTATCGAAAATGCGCCTCTGTTGGTCACAGTTTTGAGGTATCAAATCAAGTTCAAATGAGTCCATTTTTGGAAATGTTCTAGTTTAACATGTCCCATACATGTCTCATTGATGATGCTATGGGTGGTTGTTTGAAACAAGTTGAATATATAAGCCATTTTGTAAAATAGGTTTTGTCAGCCGCCAAACCCTCAGCAGAATCAGTTTTGGACAGAGAGTTTGAAAAGATTTTGAGGGACTTTCCCAAGGCATCTAGGTCTAGTATTTTGAAAACAAGTAGCTCAATATGTTACCTACAATACTCATTTAGACCACTTTTGGAGTAGGTCACTTAAAATAGGGGTTTTGGGCTACACAAAAATATGTGACAGAAGTGTCCTTTGAGGGCTGAAACACAACAGAGAGTTTCAAATGGTTTTTGAACAATTAAAACTCAATATTTTGGGCACATTTGTTATGGGTAGTTAGACATACATGTTATCTACAACTTTTATATTTTGGCCAAAGCTCGGATCTCATTGTAAACTAGGGTTTTTAGGTCGGTATTGTCGATTGGTCGAAAAACGACATACTTTGGTAGAATTGCAATATCTCGAATTCTACTTACTCAAATGAATTGAAAGCAACATTTGATGAAAGATAACGCAAAAATATAGATATGTACATAAATAGCATGCTTAGATCAATTCTTTACGTTGAGTTATGGAGTTCCAAAGATTAGGGCAGAAGCATTCAAGTTCTCAAAAAATCAGGTCCTTATGTGTTCAAGTCTCCTACTTATGATATGTCAAGATTTTGTCCCATTTTTTTTGTATTCTTGTGTTTTAGACATGAATATCAAGGTTTTAGATCACTTTTTAAGTCATCATACTCAAAAATAACAACACACAACAACATCTCATATAATTTAAAAACACAACAGCCCCTATTTCTTAACTAAAACGCCTTTTCGATTTGTTTTCGATTCTCGATTTTTGAAGTGTTTAAAGAGATGGGTTGATGGATATTTTGGGTGATATTAGACATAAGATTTAGAGGTTTCACTTGCTTATTTAGAGGGATCAAATGGTGGTAGGATGGAAGGACTTAACTTTTAGAAAACACTCCTCATTGGTTCCTCCTTCCTTTCTTCCTTTCTTCCTTTCTTCTCCCTCCTTTCTCTCTCAAACTTATAGAACACCTCAAGAACACTCAAATCCGGTTTCTCTCCTCTCTTGGTCAAAAATAATGAAGGGGAAAGAGGGTGTTTGGCTTAGTTTATATAGGAAAAAGTTTAGAGAACAAAATGATGAAAATTTTAGTTCTTTTCCTCCATTTCACATAGGTTGATGAGACTTAGTGCAAGTTTTGAGGAAACATATCAGATTTGGCGGAGGGAATTCGGCTAGGGTCAGTTTGGGGAGACAAAAAATCTGATCCCACATCAATCTAGGGGTTTTACCTTGGTTTGCGTGCCCGTTTATGTAAAAAATGTTTTAAAAGTTAATTTGATATATCTTTTTGGTGTCTTTTTCTATTTAAACTTATTGTTTTAGTATATTTATGATAAATTTAGTATTTTCATGAATTATCATAGTTTTCATAACAATTGATTAAATAAATGTAGTCTTTTAAGTCAAATTAAGCTAGTTTTACAAAATATAATTTTTTGACTTATTTTAGTGTGTAAGAACTTCAATGATGATTTGTTTTCTTTTGTTAGCCTATAATACCATATTATTATGTATATTACTTGTTCAACAAGTGTTGGAACATCATAATGCTTGATTTGACACTTTTCTCATCTTTTTAAGTTACAAAAAGTAAAAAACTACTTTTTGGAACAACTCCCAATGTGGTCGGCCACTAAGGGGTATTTTTATTATTTTTAATGTTATTTTTTCTTTTTCTACTTAACTGTACTTAAATATCTAATTTAGGGTGTCTATGTGTCAAAATTTGAAATTTTAAGATTTTTTGCTGTACGAGGGGCAAAATGAACATTTTATCATAATTATGAGAATTTTTTATTTTTAATCTTATATTTCATGTTATTTACTTAATTTAGAATGTTGAGAGATTCTCTGAGTGTTAAGATTTCGTTACTTGAGTTTTGAACCTTTTTAGGGTTTTTGGATCGAACTTAGGATTTTCGAGTCGAGTTAGGGTTTCGAACCTTTTTCGTGTCTTATGACCTCGTGGGCTATCCGTCACTAATACTTAGGATTTGGAGTAGGTATTTACACGGGTCATTATCAACCGAGTTGTAACAACTAGGGTCTGAACCGGGTAGTTACATGACTGATTGATAATCTTCAAACTTATGACTTCACCTCCTAAGGTAAACACATATTCCAAGGTTAACTTCTAGAATCCCTATCTGACTGAAAATCCAAGTTTGTATAGCCTAAGGGTATTAGACTATCTACCTGGTATTAGGCTATTTGCCTGGTAAACTAACATATAATCTCTAGTTATTTTCAAGTACCTGAGTATATGTTTTACTGTTGTCCAATACTCCTGCCCTAGGTTATATTGATATTTGCTAATCATGCCTATGGTAAAATAAATATTTGGACTAGTGTAAAGTATAGCCTACATGAGACTTCTTACTGCTGAAGTATAAGGAATTGCTTTCATTATTTCTATCTCAGCAATTGTCCTAGGAAATTGATACTTGTATAGAGTGATTCCATGTCTAAAACAAAATTTTTTTTCTTGAAATCATGCATGCTAAAACAAACAAGAATCATATCGATATAAGTGACTTGTGATAAGCACAACATTCTTTACTTGCAATTTTGTAAAAGTTCCATCCTAAGGATGTGATCTGCTTCTCCTAAATCTTTCATATCAAGCTAGCTAGATAATCATATCTTAACAGAAGATAACATCTCCACATCATTTCTAATGAGTAAGATATTATTCACGTATAGTACTAAAAACACCACCAATTTTTATCACGCTTGTTGTACACATAAGACTCGTCAAGACTTTGATAAAAATCAAAAGATTTAATAGCTTGATCAAAAAGAGTGTTCCAAGACTTAGATGTCTACTTAAGTCCATTAATGGGCTTCTTAAGTTTGTACACCATGTGCTCTTGGGCCTTTGCCATAAAACATTTGGTTGCGTCATATATATGTGCTCATCAAAATTTTCATTAAGAAATGCATTCTTGACATCCATTTGCCAAATTTCGTAATTGAAATGAGCTGCAATGGATAAGAGAATTTGGATAGATTTTAGCATGGCTATCGATGAAAAAGTCTCCTCATAGTCGATCCGTTCTTTATGAGTGAACCCTTTCGTAACAAGTCTAACCTTAAAGGTTTTCACTTTTCCATCTGCTCTTCTTTCTTCTTATAGACCTACGTGCATTGGATAAGTTTTATCCCTTCGGGTGATTCTACAAGATTACATACCTGATTAGAGTATATGGACTACATTTTAGATTTTCATAGCCTTTTACCAAAGTTATGCATCTTTATCTTGGAGTACTTTATTGTAATTATAAGGTTCAGTATCAAGTTCATCAGGGACCCTGTCATAAGACTCTCCCAAAAATATATACTGATCGAATTGATGAAAAATCCTTCCATTACAATGAGACACGACCTCTAGTTATACACTAGAATAGATACATTGTGCTATTACTGATCATTGTGCCCTATTATCCACATGCTGCTCTAGTTGTGCAATCCGTATGTTGATGGTTGTATCAAGAGCTAGCTTAGGATTAGCACGTGTCCTGAGGGGATGGGATACCAAGCCCCCTTGGTATTATGAGTACAGGCTCTGAATTATCTTCCCTCCTTATCTAATGATCAAAAATAATTCTACAACTCTTGTCCATTCTTTATCCCACTCTAACCAAACATAAACTAAATTTCTCACTATATACATAATCGTATCCATAATTCCTTAGTATATCAGAAAATATGTGGAATCCTCAGTATTACTAATCACTTTTATTCCATCTAATCCTATCTGAAATAACAAATAAGCCCTTAGTATTATTGGGTATGTGTTTTGTATTATGCGAATTCATATAATTAGGATTTTATAATTATATGGAGGCTAGAATTTTAGAGTTTGCATATAAATATGAACCCTTTAACTTTAGTAGAGTCACACCCCAAAAATGCAACAATATAAACCCTTGCGTTTTGATAAGAAAAGAACCCAGTTTAAAGAATCCGAACCAATAGAACTTGTACAGCAAGGTTCTTCACCTTAAAAGAAAACAAGGCCTCTAATTTTCATAGAAAATTTAAAAGCGAAAGTAGAGGTTTTCTGTGTAAAACAACTTTCTAAATTGTCAATTTATACCCCAAAGGATACCTAAGAGATACTGATAAAAAATTATTATTTTTTAAACCAAAGTTTCGAAAATTCAACACAGCAGGGGTTCGCTCGAGCAGTGGGGTGGCATTGTGCTTTTTGCCAAGAACCTGAAAATTTTTTCAAGTGTCGAAAGAACACTTGATTTTCTCAAACTTCGAATCTGTTTTAGAATAGGCATAAATTTGAAGATAATCATACATTTGATACTGAAATAGCCCCTATCAACTCAAAAACTCAAAACCCAACATTGAAAACCATGTTGTTCCATTCAAAAACCAAGGAATTCAGCCCATAACACGAGCCTAACGCCCTCACATGCATACAAGACATGAATTCATGGCCTTAGGGTCTTACAACATGGGTTACTCTAACCCGAAATACATTCGTTCAAGTATCAAAAAAAGAATTACATTTACGATTTCAATTCTCAAAAGATGCTATCAGTGAATATGTAATTCTATCAAAATAACACAAAAAGGGTCACGTGACCATTCGTCTTACTCCAATGCCTTTTTCCCACTATCACCTGAAAGGGTTTATACAACATGAGTCGAGGCTCGTAGGAAATAGACTAAGAAATAACATATGCATGATATGCGAAGATAGTTATGTGAAATGTAACACATAATTTTCTCCAAAAACTAATTCCATTTTCCAAACCAAACATTGTTTTTCAAAGAAACATTTTCACTTTCACATAATCGGATTTTCATTAAAGACGTAGTTTTGATGTTCTACTATCTCATTGAGTTCAACCGTTTCAACGTGTCACCACACCATTTCCCAACCAACCCATGGTTTTTCAAATTCCATATTTCGTTCACGTCATTCAATTAAGGCTTATCAACCAGATTCAATTATTGATTTAATTAAGTACCAAACCCAGACAACACCTATAGACTCATGCGTAGTTATCACCACCAGGCCACGCGAAGCCCGCAGGATAAGTACCTATTCTATAGTCCGACACGGAGAGCACACATTTTTTATTTTTCTCAAAAATATCGATGGGTGGGTCGCCCAGAAACGCTTTTACAGGGATTAACCTGATGGAAGAGCCTACCATATATTGCGCATGTTTTTGATCTTTCACCAAGGAGCTACTCGAGCCCCTTAGTCATTCGATTCAATCACACGGTACTTTAATTATATCATGTTCATTAACAGCCAAAACGAGTCTAACCGTCAACCCGGTTTCTCTCGCCAAACTCCACACAATTACAATTCTAATTCCCAACCATCTTATGTATTCTCATAATTCATATATTCGAATATAAATGTTCAAAAACCCCTAAGTTAACATTTTATATGGTTCACATCCAACGATTTACCGATTTTACGCAAAAACCCCTAACTCAACATCAATCGTTATCACATATCATATAAATTCATGAAATTTACATGCGACTAGGTTAATATAACTTCAATTTGTCCAAAATTTTCATCAATTTCAACATTTAGATCTCTTAACCCCAAAAGCCGTAATTTTCATGGTTTTTTACTCAAATCCAAAACTCTAACTCATCATTTTTCAATTCAATAGTCTCCAACAACAATCACATGATAAAACCACTTGAAATCATCCTCATATCCAAGATTTAACATATTTCAACATTAGACCCTAACCTAAGGTTTCGAAAATATAGATTCATCATGCTTGTATATATAGATTCAAAATAATCAACTCATATCCAATAATATTCACAAGTAGTCATAGATCCTACCTCTTAAGTGCACAAAACACAAGAACGGAGTCCTGGCAAGCTCCAATCACGAAGAACTCCAATCGAAAGGCGAAGAGGAAACTTCCAACGCCAAGCTCAAGCCTCCAATAGGTGTTCAACCAAGAGGGAAGCAAGGAATCACCTCTAGTAGAACAAGATAAGCTCAAAGGGGCACCCAAAAATGGTCTTTAGGGTTTAGAACCTCAGTTGAGAGAGAGAGAGAGAGAGAGAGGAAGGAAATGAAAAACAAATGTTTCCCCTGCAACTTAAAGTCAGCTCATCGACTGTCTGCTCGAGTGAACTTAGGGCAGCTCGAACGGTCCCCTTTTTCTCGATATAAAAAAATGTTTCTAGCACAAGTTCACTCGAACAGGCTGTTAACCGCTCGAGCGGTCAATGCTGAGAGGGACCTCAAACAAAAAATGTATATATGGATCGAATTATAAACCAAACACCTCAAATCTCACCAAAACACGCACAACAATGGTTCTCACGCACTATAGAGCATACAATTATTGTTAACTGTCGTTATCATGATCAAGTTTTAATTTTATTGCATAATAAAATACTTAACTATTTCCCACTGAAAATATCATAACACGGCTTCATTAATCCATACAAATAAAAAGGGACCAGGTCCCTACAACCTCCCTCACTTAGAAAATTTCGTCCCCGAAATTACACATGCATGACAAATCAAACAACTCGGGGTACATTTTACGAACTTTCGATTCTCGCTCCCACGTAACTTCTTCGACGCCATGGTGAAGCCACAAAACCTTCATGTAGGCGATAGTCCTACCTCGTAGGACTCGCTCTTTGGTGTCAAGAATTCCCACTAATCTCTCCTCATAGGTAATGTCGTCCCCAACCCTCAACTCAGTCCAATCCAAAACGTGTTAAGGATCCGGGTCGTACTTGCGTAACATGGATACATGAAAAATGTTGTACACAGACACTAACTGTGGTGCCAAGGCAAGGCAATAAGCCACCTTTTCGTTCTTCTCAAGATCTCAAACGGCACAATGAAACGAGGCGACGGCTTTCCACTCTTTTCGAACCTCATCAAACACTTCCGCGGTAAGACCTTCAAGAACACATGGTCTCCCGCCTCAAACGCCAACAGTCTTCTCCTCTTGTCCGCATAGGTTGTCTATCAATTTTGAGCGATCACTAAACGTTTACGGATTATGATGATATTTTTTGTGGTTTTATGCACAAGCTCAGGCCCTAACATGGTCGTCTCGCCAACGTCGGTCCAACAAACAGGCAACTTACAAAATCTACCATATAATACCTCATAAGGGGCCATCTCAATGGTCGACTGGTAATTGTTATTACAGAAGAACTCTATCAATGACAAATGGTCTTTCTGTGACCCACGGAAGTCTAGAACACATGCTCGTAACATATCCTTGAGTATCTGGATAATGCGCTCCAACTGGCTATCTGTCTGAGGATGGAACGTAGTACTGAGGAGCAGGCTCGTCCCCATAGCTGACTACAAACTCTGCCAAAAGCGTGAAGTGAAACAGGGGTCTCGATCTAAGATGATGGAAATTGGTACTCCGTGAAGTCTGACTATCTCGCTCACGTACAACTTGCTAAGCTTATCAACGAAATTCGTCGTGCAAATTGGTAGAAAGTGCACGGACTTAGTCAACCTGTCAACCACAATCTACATGGCATCATGCTCCATCGGCGACCTCAGAAGCCCAAAATGAAATCCATGGTAATATTCTCCCACTTCCACTCTGATACTAGTAATGGTTGCAATAGACCTGCTGGCCTCTGATGCTTGGCCTTCACTTGTTGGTAGGTGAGGCAACGTGAGATAAAAAGCGCAACGTCTTTCTTCATACCCTTCCATCAAAATTGCCTACGCACATCATGATACATCTTTGTGCCACCTGGATGAACTGCAATACGCGAATGATGGAACTCACAGAGCACGTCATCCCGACATGACTCCGGTATAATGATCCTTCCAACAAATCTCAAACTCTAATCGGAGTGGATGGTTCACTCCTTGGCATCCTCACCACTCAAGGCTTGCTCCCAAAACATTAAGCTCTCTACATCCAACAGCTGAGCCTCTATAACGCACTGAATAAGGGTGAGTTAAGTGACCATCGTGAATAAGGTAACACAGTCACTGGCCTCATCAAGCTACAGGTCATACTCACCGACCTCCCTGAGCATACTCCACTTTCTAACAGCCACGTGAGCTAACGAGCTCAAAGATTTTCGACTGAGGGTAACGGCCACCACATTGGCCTTGCCCGGATGATACTGTAAATCAAAATCATAGTCACCCAAGAACTCCATCCATCTTCTCTAACGTAAATTTAGATCTTTCTTCAAGAACAAATACTCCAAGCTTTTATGATCTGAGAACATCTCAAATCGTTCTCTGTACAAGTAATACCTCCAGGTCTTTAAGGCGAAAACCACCACCGCGAGCTCCAAATCATGAGTAAGATAGTTCTTTTCGTGGATCTTCAACTGTCTAGACCCATAGGCAACCACCATACCTTGTTGCATCAACACATAACCCAACCCCTCGTGCGACGCAACTCAATAAACGGCATAGTTGAGCCCTCTCTCTGGTATGATCAAAATAGGCGTACTGATCAACCTCATCTTCAAGGTATGAAAAGCGAGTTTACAACTTTCATTTTATACGAACTTGATTCCTTTTCACGTAAGGTGTGTCATAGGTGCTGTAAGCTTAGAAAAATCCTTCACGAACCGCATGTAATAACATGCCAAACCCAAGAAACTCTGAATCACAAAAACGCTCTTCGACTTCTCCCAACTCATCATAGCTTCTATCTTAGAAGAATCCACAACCACTCTGTCTCCCGAAACTACATGCCCCAAAAAACTTTACCTTGGGTAACCAGAACTCACACTTATCATATTTGGCATATAACCGATGCTCCCGCAACAACTGTAGAGCAATTCAAAGATGCTCCTCGTGCGCCTTCTCCGATGGTGAATAAATGAGGATGTCATCTACAAACACTACCACAAACCTATTGAGGTACGGGTAAAAGATACAATTCATAAGGTCCATGAATGTTGCCGATGCGTTAGTCAGTCCAAATGGCATAATTAGTAACTCAAAATGTTCAAAACGGGTACGAAAGGCCGTCTTTAGGATGTCCTCCTCCTTGACTCACAACTAGTGATAACCCGATCTCAAATCTATCTTGGAGAAGCAGCATGAACCCTTTAATTGATCAAACACGTGGTCGATACAAGGCATAGGGTACTTATTTTTAACGGTCATGTGGTTCAACTTACGATAATCAATGCAAAGGCGTAAAGATCCATCCTTCTTCTTTGCAAACAACGCCAGTGTTCCCCAAGGTGACACACTAGGACGGATAAAACTCTTGTCCAACAACTCCTAGACCTGCACCTTCAACTCTAGCAACTCGGCCAGTGTGAAGCGGTAGGAAGGTATAGAAATAGGGATAATTCCCGAAATGAGGAATATGGAAAACTCAACTTCCCACCGTGGTGGAAGCTCAAATAGGTCATTTGAAAAAACGTCTAAAAACTCACAGACAACAGGAGGAAGCTCCCCACGAGTAGAATCAATCTCGCTTGTCGACAAAGTTGCCAAAAGGAGGATAAAACTACCGTAGTCTCACGAACTATGAAGTCTAGGCACTAAGCCATTATCCCGATCACCCATAAAATAGAAAGAGTCTCCCTCCGGTCTATAAACAGACGCTCGTAGTCGGTCACATATAATGAAGGCACAAAGGTGGTCAACGAATTCCTTCCTAAGATGATATCGAATAAGGCCATATCGACCATGATAAAATCAAGTACTAAACGGCGATCGGCAATCTCCATCTCACAAGCTCTACATACACATCTCAATACGGTATATGTTTGCTAACGATGGCCAAATGTGGGGTAATGCATGGAAACGTTGTTGTGAGGTGTCTAGCTTATCTTTTGGTTCAATTGTAGCATCCTTGGTTTGGTTTTTAACCCAGTGTGACCACTCGAGCAAAAGGTAGACCGCTCGAGTGAACAGGTGGCAGAGAGTTTCTGGGCTTGAGGGCCGCTCGAGCAGTGCAGAGTTTGCTCGAGTGGACTATCAGCGTACAGCTTATAAGTTACAGGTTTTAACATTTTATCTTCAGTCTTTCCATCTCTCTCTCTCTAAACTGTCGTTCTAAGCCCTATAACACCTCTTGCCAACCCTTTGAGCCTCTCTTCGCTCTTCGTAGGGTGATTCCTTACTTTTCTCTAGGTGGAATACCCGTTGGAAGCTCGATCTTAGCATTGGAGGCTCCCTTCTCACCCTTCGGTTGGAGATTCACGTGGTTGGAGCTTGTTTGGGGGTTTCTCTTGTGGATCTATCACCACAAAGGTAAGATCTCTTACTATCCTTGGATATTTATATGATATGCGTTGTATTTTCGATTTTATGAACTTAAAATCATAAAAATAGTGTTTTCGAAGCCCTAGATTAGGGTTTGAGGTTAATGAAGGTTAAATCTTAGATCTATTGATGATTTAATATGATTCTATTTTTATGTTGTCGTTGGATAAGATTAGATTTGAAAAACAGTGGGCTAGGGTTTGGATTTGAGTTAAAACCATAAAAATTGGAGAGTTGTGGGGTTAAAAGATCTGTGTGTTGAAATTGATGTGATTATTGAACTATTGGGGTTATAACAACCTATTGCACATATATATTCCATGAGTTTATATGATACATGAACGTGTGGTAGTAGAAACTTAAATCGTAGTAATATGGGTTTGGCAAGAGGAACCATTTGGGTTAGACTCGTGCATGTGTAATGTGATTTGATAATTTAAACGAACCAATTTGGGATCCAAGGATCGTTTAAGTTTGGGCACGAGTTGCTCCATGGTGAAAGATCAAAAAACTGCGCAGAATGAGTTCTCTGCTCGCCGGCTAGCAACCAGGAAAGGACATTAGTCGAGGCAGGGTATAGAATGTACCATTATTTCACGGGCCTCATGTGGCCCAGTTGGTAGTAACGCAGCGTGGTTCTATATGCTTGTCCGACGTCAGTTCCTATGTTTTAAGCCATGAGTTGTAGAATATGAGAAAATGTTGATAACATGTGCATGTGTGTGTGTGTTGTAAAGGATTGGGCCTTTAGAAAAATGAAATGGGATGATGAACTCTAATATGATAGAATGGTTATGTCATGGAATATTAGAAGACTTAGGGTTGATTGGGAAGTGATGAAATTATGGGCAAAACGGTCAGTGAAACTAAAATCTTTGTTTGAAAACTCGGTTATGTGTTGGGAGATTTGATTTTGGGATAAATGGTTTGGTTTTGGATAAACTTATATGTTGCATTTCGCATAACTACCTTCACATGTCATGCATATGTTCATTGCTAGTCCTTTTTCTACGAGCTTCGGCTCATGCTGTCTAACAACATTTCAGGTAATAGCGGAAAGAAGGTTTTGGAGTAAGATAATGGTCACTGGATCTTTTGAGTAACTGATAGAAATATTTTTGAAAAATATAAGGCCTTAGGGCCTTACATTTTCTTTTAGAGTACTTTGATTATTGTATATTAGGTTAGAACACCCGTATTGTAAGGTCCTAAGGCCGTATATTCATATTATGTATGCATGTGAGGACGTTTTGTTCGTCTGATGGGTTGAAAGCTTTAATCATTAAATGATGTATCTTGATATTGAAGTTTAATTTCGAGTTCTTGGGTTGAATAGTGGTTGTTTTGTTTTCTCAAATGTAGGTTTTACTTCTCAAGTTTGCCTATCAAAAATCAGGTTCAAAGGATGAGAAAAAGGGGCGATTTTGCAACACTTAGGAAAATTTCCAGACTTTTGGGCAGTGAATTCTCGGGTGCCCCACCGCTCGAGCGGTGAGGAGTCCGCTCGAGCGGACTCCGCATGGTGGCATTTTATTGAAAATTGTTTCCGAACGGGATTTTTCTTAAATATTTTTGGGCTGTCCTTTGGGGTATAAATTGACTGTTCTCAGGGGTCGTTTATAAAAAGAAATGGTCACTTTCTTTTTAGTATTTTCTAAATTTTTACTCGGGTTTTATTATTTCAAACCGAGGCATTACACTCCTTGACGGTAATCTCGACGTATGTGACCCGCATGGCCACACTGAAAATATGAAAACGGGGTTGCCCCCTAAGTCTAACTCTGCTGCTATCCCCTCTGTGTGCAATCCTTAGCACGGTGCCCCAGCTGTCTGTATGTGTAACACACCATCTCCCGACGTTCAGAACGTCCAAACGAAGCAATAGAAGGTCGAAGACCTCGCTCAAATCATTTGGTGCACAACTCCTCTATTACCACCATCTCAGGTGCAAACCACGACAGATTCACAAACTTGGCATCGTGCTGGACCACTGATAGATTACCCTAGATGGGGGAAAGAAACTCCTCGCGGTAGGTATCTCTCGATGACCCCGGAAAGTACTCCTCTAGAAAGACCCTCGAAAAAGCGGTCTACATGCCATATACAGTCGTTTTGGTAAACTTCCACCATTCTTGCGCATCCTCTTGGAATTGGAACGCCGCCAACCTCACCCGTAGTTCATCCTCAACAATCTCAAGCGTATCGAGGATTGCGGTGGTCACCTCTAACCATCATGTGGCCGCTTTGGGATCTGGCTCACTATAAAAGATTAGAGGGTCCAACCGCCGAAATTCCCTCATAGTCACTGCAGCCCTTGCCTCGAGAGCTCTTGCTCCGCCTCTAGCCACATTAGCTAAAGATTTCATCGTAGTGAGCATTTCCTATATAACATCCACACTGTCCACTTATTCCTGTAGGGAATGCACATTCCCTTCCTCTGAAACTTGGGCATATGCGCGACCTTGACCGCAATCTCGGCCTCTACCTAGCCTCGATAACATTGCGCTCTATAAGAAAGAACGATAGGAAGATATCACGAACAAGGCCTACATCAACTCATCT
Organism: Heliamphora ciliata; assembly: GCA_032360265.1. Lineage (NCBI taxonomy): Eukaryota > Viridiplantae > Streptophyta > Magnoliopsida > Ericales > Sarraceniaceae > Heliamphora > Heliamphora ciliata. Next base: position 16,878 of record JAUMHN010368966.1, on the reverse strand, counting down.
CTATGAATAACATCCTACCTCATCTAGTTGTCACACAACACATATCTTTATGTCAACACATCTCGCATAACACGTAACGAGAAGAACTAATCAGAATAACACATCAATCGGGGTAATTCGTTTGAATCTCTGGTTAGAATGGATGTCGGCCAAACGCCTTTCTAATTCGAATCCTAAACTAATCGACCGATCACCCGAGGGCAAAACCCATTATCCTAAAAGTCCAACCTCCATGCCCAAATATCACATAATATGCAAATATCAAGTCACCTCAAGATATCTCATGCAAACACACTGCTATATGATCGTCACAGATTAATGCAAACTCTCGTGCAATGGCTTAAATATTCCCACGGCACTTAGGTATTCGAACCTAAAGTTCTGATACCAATCTGTCACACTCAAAAAATGTAACAATATAAACCCATGCAATTTGATAATAAAAGAACCCGGCTTAAAGAATCCGAACCAACTGAACTTGTATAGCAAGGTTCTATCAGGGTTGTATATTAAAAATCATAAATTTTATTTGGTTTTAGTATTTAATTTTATTTTAATAAAATTATTTTTTCATTTTATGAGAATCTTAATGAGTAATGTATAATATATCATTTCTTTGATCGGGCAAAATCCTGTAGGTGAATTTGATTATCCGACGATCAAATAAGTTAAGCGAAAGGGCTTAAGGAATTTTAAAGATGCCGATTAAATTAAATTGTCAGTAATTAAATTTAATTGGCGGGTATCAAAAATCTTAACGTGGGGAGATGAATTAAGCATTTAATAACAGGATCTCAATGCAAATTGGTCTTGAGATTATGGCTAAAAGTACAGTTATAGTTATTTAGTGGTGTGAACTGTAATTTAGTGTTTTAAGAAAATTGCAGAAATCGCTGCAAGATTTTCATAATTACAGAAATCGCTGAGAGGTTTGCATATTTGCAGAAATCGCTAGATAAATATCTAAATTACACTTGAAGTCTGTGTCATAATTACTCCACAGGTCCCTGTTGGAACCCTATAAATATGCGAGTAGGTTAAACCAAAATCATAAGTTGTCTTTTAAGACTAAGGTTGTCCAGGTTCTGTCGGTTTCAATTCTCAAAAGATCATAGCCCACACTACACTCGGAAATCGTATCGAGAATACAGTAAAAGGTCTGACCGGAGCTTCAACTCGGAAAATCAAAGTTCGTAGTTGAAGAATCGACCAAGAGCTATTCATCTGAATTAACTGTGATGACACGAGTTTTACTTTTGGTCGTTCAACATTAAAAAGTTTTTATCTGGAACCTGTTTTGGCGATTGCCTGTCCACTTTTTATATTTTGAAAAATCATTTACAAATCAATGATCTTGACAGTTTGCCTCCAACAATTGGTATCAGAACCGTTTTGTTTTTTGTTTACGGTTTATCGAGGGGCTGGATATATTTAGAACTATGCTAACTTTTCTTTTGCAGGCATTCTAATTCCAATTTTATGATCATCATTACATTCATATTTGATTGAATGACTTGAATGATGATTTAGTTAATTTTTTAATCACGAGAATTGATAGTGATAGTTTAAGCTTTTTTAATTCGAATGTGAGTGTACGGAACATAGATTTTCGATGTAAAAATTTTTATATGTTTTTTAATATTATTTAGAATATTTAAGAACAAGTTTGAATATCCAAGAACACGAAAAATATACGGCGGCACCGGCGGTGGTTTCGGGTTTTTTGGGCCACGGAACGCGGTGATTTTTCAACAGTTTTGAAACAGATTTTTCTGGTAAATTTTCTACATATTTTATGTATTAAAAACAACATCAAAATAGGTCCAAAAACCAGCAAAAAACTGACAGAAAAACAGCACCGACGGCGATGGTTTTTGGCAGCGGTTCGAGGCTATTTTTTGATGTTTTTTGTGATGCTTTCTGGGCTGGTTTTGAGCACTTTTTTAGGCATATAATAGTTGTAAACAATACCGTAATAATAGTCCAGAACTATAAAAATAACAAAAATCGGAGCAAAAAACAGCGACAAAACAGGCGGCGAAATTCGGCGGCGGCACCAGGTTGTTTGGGGGCTGTTCTCGAGGCTCTTCAGCGTTGTTCTCGAGGTTTTCTTTAAGGCAACATATTACTGGATATCAGTTCTAAAGATAGGAAGAAACGGGAACTAAAACCACCATGAAAAAAGCTCGAACGGGTGGCGGCAGCGCAAGGGTGCGGCAGTGCTGTTTTCGACGGCCTTCGAAAGTTGTTTTTTGAGTTATTTTTGAACTGGGATTTTTACAAAAAAAAATATTATTTTTCAAGAGCTATTTTTTTAGAAAAAATGACGTCGAGAACGGAGTTCGAGAGAGGCGGCAAAAGCTGCTTGAACTGGCGGCTTACGGCGATGCTAGTGGGCTGGCGAGCCCGCAGTGGTGGTGCTGGTTCGGGGCTATTTTGGTTGGAATTTTCTGATATCTTCGAGGCTCGGGAGTGTTGTATATGTGTAACACTGCATATTGAGGAATTCTGATGCAACTTAGATGCTAGAAGCTGATTTAGAAAAGAATTGAAAGATTACAGCTTATCTTTGAACATGAGACTAAAACTCATTAGAGTTTCTGTTTGATCATAAAATCGGAATATATACATATCTTGCATTTATATTCTTTTAAATTGCGCGGATTATGTATATCTATTTTATATGTTCCTGTTAATTTAATTAATTCAAAAATTTTGATTTTAATTAAAATTTTGAAAAAAAATTAAATTAAATTTTTTTAATTAAATAAATTTTTTTTAGATATTTTATGTTAGTCCAAGAGTTTTTAATTAGATTTTGATAATTTTCATAATTTATTTTCTAAGAATAAATTGATTTAAAAAGATAATTTTTAATATTTTCAAAAAGGTAGTATTGATACAAAAAACAAATGGATTGACACTTTTAGCCATATGAGATGACTCATCTCTCAAATAAATTGATATTTATGTATTCTTATATGAAAATATTTTGTGTTGATCCTAACTAATATTTGAGTCAACACCTTAAGGCAAAGAATACTTGATGTTCTCAAGTGTGTCAACACATTTGAACTAATGAGTTGACACCTTAACATGTTTATTTAAAATGTTTTAGATATTACACTTTGAGTCGACACAAATTGAAATTTGAGTCGACACAAAAGAACCGAGACTCTCTGCACTTAAAATGAGCCGACACAAACTCAGTTTGAGTCAACACCAAGTGATTCATCACTTTAGTTGTTCGAGATTTTGAGTCGACATAAATTGAAAATGAGCCGACACAAATGTACCGAGGCTGCCTGCTGAATTTCTGAGTCGACACAAAATGCAACATGAGTCAACATAAATGTACCGAGCCTGCCTAAAGAATTTTGAGTCGACACAAAAATCAAAATGAGTCAACACAAAATCACCGAGAGTTTTTGCACTTTTTAGCGTTGACACAAAAGGCAATTCGAGTAGACACAAAAAGCGCCTCCTGAAAAGCTAAAGAACAAAAATAGTCGACACCAAATGTATTTGTGTCGACACCGTTAAGTTGGAGAAGGATGCAGAAATCTGAATCGACACCAACGAAGATTTGAGTCGACTCAACCACTTAAAGAACCAAGCCTTAGAAGTTGTGTCGACCCAAACCCAATTGTGTCGACACCTGCAAAGAAAATTCAAATTGCGCGCCTAAGTTCAACGATTGGATTTTTGGTATTTATTACTCCCGCCTACCTCCAACGATCATCAATCTTCAACAGCCTATATAAGAAGTTACTCTTCAGCATTTTAAAATAACAAGAGACTTACATTTACTGTTGTATTGCTTGAATCAAAGTCAAAATCTTTCAAGCTCTAATTTATTTCTCATAACTCCAGCTCTTGTTTCTTATCTCTTTATTTATCATTTATTGTCAATTATTTTGTAAAGAGAGTGAGTGATACTCATTGTAATACCTTATTTATTGTATCTAAGGGTGAGTCATCCTTTTATCTTTTGAGTGAGTGGTTAATCTCTTCAAACAAAAACTCAAGAGATTAGAAGAAAAATAGGGACGTATTTTTTGTAAGATCGTCTTGATATTGTAAAGGTTTTAAATGCACCCATAAGCATTCTACTTTAGTAGAAATTCTCAAGAAAAGTCTTGAAGAGTGGATGCAGGTTTGAAAAAAGACGAACCACTATAAATCTCGGTGTCCGGTTCATTTTCTCTCTCCTTAACCTCTTAATATTTGCATTACTTTTTTATTTGATTATACTTGCTACAATTGTTTGTGATATTAAAATATTTTTAAAATAATTTTTAAAATTGTTATTATCTTTTTAAAACTCAATTCACCCCCATTTTAGGTTGCCTAAAATTAACATTTTATTTTTATAAAATAACACGTTTAAAATAATTTTTTATTAAATCGAATATCTTTGAAAAACGTGAAAATTAATTACGAATTTCGGATTAATTAAATAGAAAAATATTGAATCTTAATAAATTATTATTTTCAAAAAATGTGTGACATAAAAATAAAATATTTTGAATGCCTTTAATAACTACCTTAGCTGTAAAGTTAAAGGAAAAACTGTGCATTCATCGGTAATTTTATTTGTTATGCATTAAAACACGAAAAGATGGTTTGGCAAATCGAAATATTTTGAATTGTGTACACGAAAAGATGTCTTGAAATTTTTCGGATTGTGTGATTTTCGAAATTAATAAATTTATTATAATTAAACAAATTTTTATAATCCTCAAAAATATTTTAAAAATCTAAGTGGGAGAGAAAATTTATTTACAGATAAATTCCGCGGTCTCCATTACCTGTTCGTAGTTTATGTAATTAATTCTGCGTGTTGGCAGTAAGGTCTTCCTCCCTATCGGACAGAATTAATTGTGGTATCACTGGTACGAACCTCCTTTAAGGATAATTCTGAATAATTGTTAGTGTGGATCACTTCTCCATCTAAATGCTTCATTGTTAAGCAATTGATTTGGGATTAGGTGGGGGTTAACATTTAGCTGTAAATAATAGTATTCTCTCCATTCGAGTCACTGCTATTATTTATTAGACCAAAACTGTGTCGGTTATTTAATTTTAGTTGGCATAGTCTGTTACCTAGATAGTAAATTAATAAGAATTAACCTGTTTAGACAAATGATGAATAGTAGACGTCCTCCCATCGAGGCATGCTATTCACAGCGTACCAGGCTACTAGCGATTTTTTTTAAATGATAGAGGGAACTAATTTTAAAATAAATTCAAAATTTTACTCGTCATGATTAACGGTTATTTTAATTATGTAATTCTCAATATTAAAATGACCTTCAATCTACTGGTTAATATACTTAAAAAGAACAAACTAACGGGATCGAATTTTGTTGACAAGAAATGTAACTTGGATATAACTTTAACTACCAAGGGCATTCCTTCAGTGCCAGGAAATGTGTTTATTTCCAAAAAGCGTTCTTCCTCTAGGCCGAAAGGTATGAAGAAGAAAAAGGTTTAGAAACTAGGTGACACGATTTTAAGGGTAGTTAGTGGGTCACGCACTGGTGTGAAAAAGCTGAAAGAGAGATATTTTCACTGCAAGCAGACACGACACTAGAAAAAGAAATGTCCAGTTTATCTTAACAAACTAAACAATCAGGGTAAGTTCTGTTCACTGGTTGTGAAAACATGGTTAGTGGTGTTATCTATCGGTACCTGGTGCATAGATACAGAAGCCACTAATAATGTCTGTAATTCATTACAGGGGTTCTAGAAAACCCAACAACTTAGTGATAGAAAGATTTACTTGCATATGGGTATTAATACAAAGGTGACAGCAATTGCAGTGGGAGATGTCATTATTAGTTTTAGTAGAAATCGGGTTTTAATATTGAGATATTATCTTTATGTACCTTCCAATAGAAGGAACTTAATTTTCGTTTCTAGATTGATTAAAGACAGATATTTGATTTATTTTAATAACTCTGTGGTTATTAAAATAAAGGAAACGTTTTATTTGTTCTGGTACATTGGTGGATGATCTGTATGTTATATCTCCTATCTCTCCTACACTGCAACTAACTTAATTGAATAACACATCTAATTTACCATATAAGAGAAAATTTCGTTCTTTAACGAATCAAAGTTTCTTTGGCACCTACACTTGGGTCATGTTAATCTAAAAATGATTAATAGACTGGTAAAAGATGGACCTTTGGGTTTATTGAAAGTGGAGGCACTTTCAGCTTATGAATCTTGCTTAGACGGTAAGATGACCAAGAGGCCATTTTCGGCCAAAGGCTATAGAACTAAAGAACCGTTAGAATTAATTCATTATAATGTGTATGGTCCTATGACAATTCGGGTTAGAGGTGGCTTTTTTTAGGTAATTAGTTAGAGGTGGCTTTGAGCACTTTGTTAGTTTTATTGACGACTACTCAAAGTATTGATACATTTACCTGATGCACCATAACTCTGAATGCATTAAAAAATTTAAAGAATTCAAGGCGAAAGCAAAGAAGCATTTTGGTAAAAATATCAAATCACTACGATATGACCGTGATGGGGAGTACCTATTTGGAGAGTTTAGGGATTACTTGTCATCTGAAGGGATTATATCCCAGTTGACTGCACCAGGCACTCTGTAGCAAAATGGTGTAGCAGAAGGAAGGAATATGACTCTTATGGAGATGGTAAGGTCAATGATGAGTTATTCAGGATTACCCAATTCGTTTTAGGGACTTGCATTAGAGACAGTAGCTTATATTCTGAATTTGATACCTTCTACGTCAATACATTCAACTCACACAAAATTGTGAACCGAATGTAAGCCTAGTCTAAGGCATATTCGAATTTGGGGGTGTCCAACATATGTGCTGAAAGGGAACGCGGGTAAGTTAGAACCGAGGACAGAAGTCTGTTTCTTTGTAGGGTAGTCCAAGGAAACGAATGGTGGTCTATTTTATAATTCTAAAGATCATAAAATTATTGTTAGCACCAATGCTCAATTTTTGGAAGATGATTATATTATGGACCACAGGCCCAAAAGTAAAATTATTTTGGAAGAATTTAGAAAAAATACTAGTAAAACGAAAGAAGAACCACAAGTCACTATATCCTATTACCTCGTCGTAGTGGGAGGATTATCGTGCAGGATAGGTGCAGACCACTATTAGGGTGCTACCATTAACATGCCTGACGAGTATGTGGACAATGGTGCACGGGGATTAGATTTTGCATAGTGTGTTACTGCTAATACACAGACGCAGGTAGTGCCTCGTCGTAGTGAGATGGCTGTTCATCAACCCGATCGGTATATGTTCTTGAAAAAGTCTTTTGACAAGATCCCAACAGAAATAGATACCTAACCCTGTAACTGCAAAGAAGCACTCTAGGATAAATATGCAAGTCTTTAGCAAAATGCTATGAATTTAGAAATATAATTTATGTATTCTAATTAGGTCTAGAAACTTGTAGAACCACCTGAAGGGATAAAATTCATCGAATGTAAGTGGATTTACAAGAGGAAGAGAGGAGTAGACGGAAAGGTTGAAACCTTTAAAATTAGGTTTGTTGTAAAAGGGTTCACTCAGAATGAAGAGATCGATTATGAGGAAAGATTTTCGCCGGTAGCCATGCTTAAGTCTATCTGGATTTTCTTATCCATTGTGGCTCATTTCGATTACAAAATTTGGCAAATGAACGTCAAGACAGCTTTCCTTAATGAAAATTTTGACAAGTGTATCTATATGATACAACCAGGCGATTTCATAGCAAAGGTTCAGGAATATATGTTGTGCAAGCTTAAGAGATCAATTTATGGATTTAAGCAGGCATCAAGGTCTTGGAATACTCGGTTTAATCAAGTTAGAAAGTCTTATAGTTTTGATAAGAGTCCAGATGAGTTCTGTGTACAGGAAGCGTGACGGAAGCGTGGTAGTCTTTTTAGTACTTTATGTAGATGATATCTTGCTTATCGGAAACGATGTAGGGTTATTATCTTCGATAAAAGTATTGTTATCTGGGTAGTTCGATATGAAGGAGTTTGGATAAGCTAGTCACATCCTTGGGATCAAGCTTTTGCGAGATTGAAAAAAAATGATATTGGGCTTATCATAAGCAAAGTATATCGATGATATCCTTACTCGTTTTAGCATGCAGGATTCCAAGAAAGGATTTCTCCCTTTCAAACATGGAATCACTCTATCTAAGGATCAGTGTCCTAAGATACCTGATGAGATAAAGAAGATGAAGGTGGTTCCTTATGCTTCGGCAATATGAAGACTAATGTATGCTATGCTTTATACTAGATCCGACATATGTTTTGTCGTTGGCATGGCTTGCAGATATTAGTCTAACCCAGGGCAAGAGCATTGGACTGCGGTAAAGAATATAATCAAGTACCTAAAAAGTACTAGGGATTATATGTTGGTTTACCAAGCAAACATCTAGTACTTTTAGGGTACACAGACTCAAATTTTCAGTCAGACAAAAATTCTAGTAAGTCTACCTCAGGATATGTGTTTACCTTGGGAGGTGGAGCTATACATTGCTAATTCCACCATGGAAGCTGAGTACTTAGCATCTTTTAAAGTAGCCAAGGAGGTCGTTTGGCTTAAGAACTTCATATTGGATTTAGATATGGTGCCTTCAGTTCAGTCGGCTATTACACTTTATTGTAACAATAGTGGAGCAGTTGCAAACTCGAAGAAGCCGAGAGACTACAAGAAAGGAAAGTACATTGACCGTATCACTTGATACGAGATATTATACAAAGGGGTAATATTGTTGTGACTAAGATTGTATTAGGAGACAACCTTGCATATCTTTTTACAAAAAGCTTACCGGTTAAGATTTTTGATAGTCATGTAAAGAGCATGTGAATTAAATATATAGCAGCATAGTTTTGAGTATAGGTGAGAGATTATCAAGGTTGTATACTAAAAATCGTAGATTTTATTTAATTTTAGTATTTAATTTTATTTTAATAAAATTATTTTTTCATTTTATGAGAATCTTAATGAGCAATGTATGTAATATCATTTCTTTAAATGTTATGCATGGATGCCTTTTATTCTGTGCAGTATTTAATCTAGTATGTAGAGTACAACTTGCACACAGATTACCAGATTATAGGTTCTTGCAGAATATAAATTTTTTTTTACAGTTTAGATGGAAATGGACAAATTATCGGTACGGCTGTAATACAAAGTTTTAGTAGGCCTGTCTTGGTTACGGAAAACAGATAATAGTGTCATCTATTGTTTTGACTCGCTATGTTAGTACACTTTGTGTATATTGAACAGGACCACATTGGGGTAATTAATTTTATACTGACTATATAAATTAATTCACCCCAAGATTATTATGAATGCTTATACTCTTAATCTCAAAATAATTATTATTTGCGTATATTTAATATTCATTATTTTGATTCATTAAAGGGTGTGATCTTTTATAGATTTATAGTCCCAGTGAGTTAGATAGCAGTATTAATTATATAGTGAATATTAATTATTGACGAAATTCACGTCCCAATTGTTCGGGATTGACAATACCCCCTTAAGGAAGCTTATAAGTTTTGACCGAGTCAAACCCTGCAAGTGGATTTGATTATCCAGCGGTCAAATAAATTAAGCGAAATGGTGTAAGGAATTTTAAATATGCCGATTAAATTAAATTGTCAGTAATTAAATTTAATTGGCAGGTATCGAGAATCTTAACGTGGAGAGATGAGTTAAGCATTTAATTACAGGAGCTCAATGCAAATTGGTCTTGAGATTATGGCTAAGAGTGCAGTTACAGTTCTTTAATGGTGTGAACTACAATTTAGTGTTTTATAAAAATTGCAGAAACCGCTGCAAGATTTTCATAATTACAGAAACTGCTAAGAGGTTTGCATATTTGTGAAAATCGCTAGATGGGTATCTAGGTTACACTAGAAATCTATGTCATAATTACTCCACAGGTCCCTGCTATAGCCCTATAAATATGCGAGTAGGCTGAACCAAAATCATAAGTTGTCCTTCAAGGCTAAAGTTGTCCAGGTTCTGCCGGTTTCAGTTCTCGAAGGATCGTAGTCCACACTACATTCGAGAATCGCATCGGGAATATAGTAAAAGGTTTAACCGGAGCTTCTACTCGAAAAATCAAAGTTCGTAGTTCAAGAATCGACCAAGAGGTATTCATCTAAATTAACTGTGGTGGCACGGGTTTTATTTTTAATCGTTCGACATAAAAAAAAACTTTATCTAAAGCCTGTTTTGGCGATTGCCTGTCCAGTTTTTATTTTTTTAAAAATCGTTTACAAATCAATGATCTTGGCAGTTTGCCTCCAACAAATTCTTCACCTTAAAATGAAACAAGACCTCCAATTTTCATAAAAATTTAAAAGCGAAAGTAGAGGTTTTCTTTGTAAAACAACTTCCCAAATAGTCAATTCATACCCCAAAGGATACCCAAGAGATACTGATCAAAAATCCTTTTTTTCTTTTAAACCAAAGTTTCGAAAATTCAACACAGCAGGGGTCCGCTCGAGCGGTGGGATGGCAGTGTGCTTTTTTCTAGAAACCTAAAAATTTTTTCAAGTGTTGGAAGAACACTTGATTTTCTCAAATTTCGAACCTGCTTTAGAATAGGCATAAATTTCAAAATAAGCATACATTTGGTACTGAAATAGCCCCTATCAACTCAAAAACTCGAAACCCAACTTTCAAAACCATGTTGTTCCATTCAAAAACCAAGGAATTCAACCCATAATACAAGTCCAACGCCCTCACATGCATACAAGACATGAATTCATGGCCTAAGAGTCTTACAATATAAGTTACTCCAATCCAAAATACATTCGTCCAAGTATCAACAAAAGAATTACATTTACGATTTCAATTCTCAAAAGATGTTATAGGTGAATATGTAATTCTATAAATAAAAAAAGGGACTCGCAACCATTCGTTTTACTCCAACTCTTTTTTATCGATATCACCTGAAAGGATTTATACAATATGAGTTGAGGCTCGTAGAAAATAGACTAAGAATGAATATATGCATAATATGTGAAGATGGTTATGTGAAATACAACACATAGTTTTCTCCAAAAATCAATTCCATTTTCTAATCTAAACTCTGTTTTTAAAAGAAACAATTCCCTTTCACATAACCGAATTTTCAATAAAGACCGTAGTTTTGATGTTCTACTATCTCATTGAATTAAACCATTTCAACGTGTCACCACACCATTTCCCAACCAACCCATGGTTTTTTAAATTCCATAGTTCGCTCACATCATTCAATTAAGGCTTATCAACCCGATTCAATTATTGATTTAATTAAGTACCAAACATGAACGGCGCCTATAGACCTAGGCGTTTTTATCACCACCGGGTCATGCGAGACCAGAAGGATAAGTACCCATTCTATAGCCCAACACAGAGAGCACACATTTTTTATTTTCCTCGAAAACATCAATAGGTGGGTTGTCCAGAGCACGCTTTTACGGGGATTAACCCGATGGAATGGCCTACCATACATTGTGTAAGTTTTTGGTATTTTATCGAGGAGTTTCTCGAGCCCAACTTAGTCATTCAATTCAATCACATGGTACTTTAATTATATCATGTTCATTAATAACCAATACGAGTCCAACCGTCAACCCGGTTCTTCTCGCCAAACTCCACACAATTACGATTCCAATTCCCAACCATCTCATATATTCTCATAATTCATATATTCAAATATAAAGATTCAAAAACCTCTAAGTTAACATTCCACATGGTTCACATCCAACGATTTATCGATTTTACACAAAAACTCCTAACTCAACATCTACCGTTATCACATATCATATAAATTCATGAAATTTACATGCGACTAGGTTAATAGAACCCTAATTTGTCCAGAATTTTTATCAATTTCAACATTTAGATCCCTTAACCCCGAAAGTCCCAATTTTCATAGTTTTATCTCAAATTCAAAACTCTAACCCATCATTTTCAATGCAATTGTCTCCAACAACAATTACATGATAAAAACCACTTTAAATCATCTTCATATCCAAGATTTAACATGTTTCACCATTAAACTCTAACCTAGGGTTCTGAAAACATAGATTCATCATGTTTGTATGTATAGATTCAAAATAATTAACTCATATTAAATAATGTTCATAAGTAGTCATAGATCCTACCTCTTAGGTGCACAAAACACAAGAATGGAGTCTTAGAAAGCTCCAATCACGAAGATCTCCAACCCAAAGGCGAAGAGAAAACTTCTAACGCCAAGATCAAGCCTCCAATGGGTGTTCAATCAAGAGGGAAGTAAGGAATCACCTCTAAAAGAGCAAGAGAAGCTCAAAGGGGCACCCAAAAATGGTTTTTAGGGTTTAAAACCTCAGTAGATAGAGAGAGAGAGAGAGAGAGAGGAAGGAAGGAAATGAAAAACAAATGCTTCCCCCGTAACTTAAAGTCTGTTCACCGATTGTCTGCTTGAGCGGACTTAGGGCTGCTCGAGCGGTCTCCTCTTTCTCAATATAAAAAAAAGTTTTGGGCTCTTGACCACTCGAGCAGTCAATGCTGAGAGGGACCTCGAATAAAAGATATATATATGAATCGAATTATAAGCTAAATACCTTAAATTTCACCCAAATACATACAACAATGGTTCTCATGCACTATTGAGCATTTAATTATTGTTAACAGTCGTTATCATGATCAAGTTTTAATTCTCTCGCATAATTAAACACTTAACTATTTTTCACCGAAAATATATTAACACAATTTCATTAATCTTTACAAATAAAAAGGAACCGGGTTCCTACAAGTAAGTGTGTAGAGAGATGAATCAAGGAGTAGAGATGTATGAAGATGCGAAAAAATACCAGGACACCAAGGTAACTCTTGAGCGAAGAAATAGAGTTTGTTTTAAGGCAAGGGTTGTGCGGCTTGAATTTTAAGGTATTTTTGATCTCATGATTATACACTTTATAATTATAGTGAATTTTCTCACTCACTCGTGAATATAGGCAGGTTGTGCCAAATTATGATTTTTTTTTTGTTTGTAAATTGGTAATTAAATCTCAACAAATATTATTGCTCAATTATTTTATGAGGCTTGAGATTCTAAAGTTAACTTATCTATTTGTTTAGGTAGATTGAGTTTAGGAAAATTTTTAGCCGTCTTTTTTATATTTGATACCTTTTTAGTATCTTCGGAGTCCAACTCTAGTTTTCTTTTCTAAGTTTTTTGTTTGGTGGACAACAATTCTGATAAGTTTTAAACAAACATTCTATTATAGTTAAGAATTCTTAGGAAATGCTAGGGTTGTTTAACATCTCTTATTTCTTCTGGAAAAATAATTACTTTTTCATTTATATGACCTCGAAGCACAATGTTTTTACTTTCATCGATTATTAATCCTAAAAAGTTAGCTTTTGTTGGGCTTAACTTTTTCATATGGCTTTTTGCTTAAAAACTTTTGAAAAAGCTTATTTGTTTGTCTTTATGTTGTAATCAATTAACTTTTTCACATATTTTTATATTTATTTTTTTATAAAAAGGTTAAAACCTAAAAAATTTTAAAAAAAGTTAAGCCAAACACAAGCTTAATAGGATTTATTTTTCATTCAATTTTCTTGTCTGATAGAACTATTCCCTGATTTATGAATTCTTGAGCTTTCTTTTTAGGATGCTTCTATGATCTTCTTGAGTTTTAGAGAAAATTATAATATCATTTATATATGTCACAACACGATATTCTTCATATTTTTGAAAAATATCATCCATTCTTCTTTGAAATAAAGGTGGGGAGCTTGTTTTAGTCCAAATGACAAAACTATTCACCGTTCATATTGTCCTTATAGAGCACCAACAGCAGTTAAAGGAATAGAACTTCCATTCTAATTTCCAATTAACCACTCTTTAAGTCAAATCTAGAAAGAAAAAAAAAATAGCCAATTGAATTTTGTTAATAAAAAGTACGAAAAATTAGTGAACTGTCCAATTTATATACCGTTTACTATTTTTCATCCAATATAAGATTTTTGAACGAGTAAGATCCATTCGCATAAAAATTTTAACGCGCAAAGTCTTTTTGGAACAAAAATATCCTACAAACAGATAAATTTATCTGTATCTTTTCAAAATATGTATGAAAAATATAGATAAATTTATCTTTCTTTTATTAAAAGTACATATAAAGAATACAGATAAATTTATCTGTCTTATTGAAAGCACATATAAAGAATACAGATAAATTTATCTGTAGCTTTTCAAAATATATATAAAGAATATAGATAAATTTATCTGTCTTTTACTGAAAGTACGCATAAAGAATACAAATAAATTTATCTGTGTCTTTTCAAAACATGTATAAAGAATACAGATAAATTTATCTATTTGCATTATCTGTGTTAATACGCAAACAGATAAATTTATCTGTTAGACATAAATAAGCAGATAGATAAATTTATTTGTTTGCATTATCTGTGTTTATATGCAAACAGATATAATACAAACAGATAAATTTATCTGTTAGACATAAATAAGCAGATAGATAAATTTATCTGTTTGCATTATCTGTGTTTATATGCAAACAGATATAATACAAACAGATAAATTTATCTGTTAGGTATAAATATGTTTAACAAATAAATTTATCTATTTGCATACTAAACAAATGAATATCAAACAGATAAATTATATCTGTTTATTATGCAAAACAAATGCAAAATAGATAAATTTATCTATTTGCAGGGTATTTTCGAAAGAAATCGCAATTAAACATTGCGCGTTAAAATTTTTTGTTAATAGACGTTACGCGTTAAAACTTATTTTTTTAGACGTTTGACTGAAAGCCGCTAAAAAAGTATCCTTATTGATAATTTATAGCCATCTTTCATTGTTTTGTTTTTTCAATTTAATTTATTTAATACTCTATATTATTACCATTTGAGCTATTTCTTTTATTTTTTCCTGCATAATTCATTACCATAAGTGCAGGATTAGAGCAAGGACTTTTACTTGGTCTTATTTAACCATTTTTCTAATAATTATGGAATTTTGTTACCAAATTCTTTAATCATTTTATAACTGTCTAATGAGTAACATTGGAGACGTAGTCTGAATCATTGAGCATGATACTTGGGCCAGCCGGCCTCCAATTAGTTATTAGGAAACTTTTGTGATGTGCACTCTTTAATTATTTTAATTTTAGTTATCATATATTATTATAATCAAGAAAAAGCAAGGGTTTTGACAAAAAATAGTGAAACTTTGTGAGATGAATTATTTCTCTATTAACGAAAAGTATGAATAACAATTGTTTTAATTAATAAAAAATACATATATAATTCACAAAAATAACTACTTATAATTTTTCACTCTAACATAACTTCCAACTCTACCATAACTTTCTACATAAATTTTTAAAAATATTATTTTTCTAAATTTTTATTTTTAAAAATAAAGTAATTTTAGTGTAAATCATATTATTAACTAATAATAGAGTTTTAATCCTGTAACAATTTCTTTCACATTTTTAATTTCATACGATAAGTGATGTATTTATCAGTTTATAAAACTAATACATTAGTTAAATGAAAATATATCACTTTTTATTTTCAACAGTTATGATATCTTGATAAATGTATCACTTGAATTTTTTCGTTTGTCTAAAACGGAAAAGATTAACTCTTAAATAAGAACAAATTTGACATAATATAATTATTTCAAACTTGATAGAACTAAATCTCTTAAAATAAAAGTTGTGGGATCAAATTTTTTATGAGATCTAAAAAAAGAGTTAATCTTTAAATTTTAGATAAAATACACCTACACCCCTTGTATTTAAGGATAATAACACTGACTTCCCTCTATTTTTTGACTGCATTCTTTTACATTTTTATTTTTGTAACACTTAGATTTAAAAGTTAACTTTCGTTAACTTTTCAAACAGAAACACTGTTGAAACAGTTTTTTTAATTTTTTTAATTTTTTTTGTTTATTTACAAAATTTTATTTAAAAATTTTTAATTAAAAAAATACTAAATACAAAAATGAGTAACATAAAATTTAATTTATTAATTTATTTTTATTTTTAAGTTTTTAATTTTAATTTTGATAAAAAAATTATTTTTAAGTTATTAATTTAAAAACTTCCAAATTAATTTGAAGTTACTAATTTAAAAACTTCCAAATTAACGTCCAAAAGTTAACTTCTAAATTAATTTTTTATCAAAATTAAAAATTTAAAAATAAAAATAAATTAATAAATTAAATTTTATGTTATTTATTTTGTATTTAGTAATTTTTTATTTTTTAATTAAAAATTTTTAAATAAGATTTTGTAATTAAAAAAAAACTAATAAAATTAAAAAAAACTGTTTCAATAGTGTTTCCGTTTGAAAAGTTAACAGAAGTTAACTTTTGGACCTAAGTGTTATAAAAATAAAAATGTAAAGAAGTGCAGTGATATTTCAAAAATAGAAAGGGTGTCAGTGTTATTATCTTTAAATATAAGAATTGTATGTGTAATTTAACCCTTAAATTTTCTTTAAAAATATCTATACAAACTAGATTATAATTTTAGGTTTATCATTAGTAATTGGGTTAATTACATAGAGACCCCCTTAACTCAGTATAACTTATACCCGTCAACTTAAAAAACATACATATTCACCCCCTTATCTATCCGTAATGAAAAAAGAGTAGGAGAAGTTAACGGATAATATAGGATTACCAAATTAACCCTCTGAATTGTCAAAGGTTCTAGAAGATGCTCATATGGAAAAGTTACCATTTTTTCCTTATTTTAGGCAGTGAACACACAAGTCACAACACAGACTTTTTTTTTTTTTTTATGACGAACATAACAGACTTGTGTTCTTTCTATCTTTTCATTCCTTC
>JAUMHN010368856.1:0-17227 GCA_032360265.1 Heliamphora ciliata | reverse complement strand
TCTTGTCTCTTTTTTTTTTTTTTAATTTGATATATATTTTTTAAAAATATAATAATTTTTATTTTATATATATATATATATATATATATATATATATATATATGTTTTTTTGTAAAAATTATATACTTAAAATGTACTCATCAAAATCTATCAAATAAGATTTATATTAAATATAAAATTATAAATTATAACAATTTAAAATTAAATTTTTTATTTTTTAGCTTAAAACTATTTTAAGTCAAGTTTTTTTACTTATTATCTTTTGATTTAAAATCACCTTTATGGTTCACTAAACGAACTTTTTACTTATTTGGATTAAATTAACTTTAAGTAAAAAATCTAACTTAAAATTAGATTGTCAAACAAGACCTAAGTTAGTGATCAAGTAGAGCTAATTTATTATTATTTTTGAATAAGGTGCAAGCTTGAATAAGTTACCGAGGAATTATTGTTTTTGATTTAATTTGATAATTTTTTTACTTGTTTGTTAAACAAACAAAAAGTTTGGCCACCTTTGGGCTAAATTTCGTAAAATTTACTTATTTTATTTTTTTTCATTTTTTAAAAATATTTTGAACTAAAATTTTTTACTCTTTTGAATTATTTAGATGAGATGAATCAAAAAAAAAATTTTTTTGATTGAAAGATGAAAAAAGTTTACTAAAGTAAAAAATATGTAACATAAATTTTTGCTTATTAGCTTAAGTTTATCTTTTCTGAACTTTTTTTAATATTTTGATCAAATTGTTACTTTTTTTACTTGTCTCGACGTGAGAAGCCAAAAAAGCATAATAATTTGACTAAATAATAAAAAATATTTACTAAAGAAATAAAAATAAGCTAAATGAAATAAGCAATTACTCCAAACAGGACCTTTATTTTTTTTAACTTTTAACAAAAAAAAAAAAAAGAACAAACTTGCTAATCAAGATTTTAACCTCTTTTGTCTAAACTATTATTTTTGTCGTACTGTTGGTTGTTGGTCAACATTTATTATTATTTTTATTATCTGGATTCCTATCACCAGTTTTTTGATTGCAGGGCCCTGCTACAGTATGATTAGTTAAAGCGGTGTTCATGGGCGTGACAAGTGAGGAGTCTTTATCGACATTCATGTGGGTTATAGGAACTCAATTTATAAGCTTTCCAAACCAAAAATTTGAAAAAACAATTATTTTTAATAGAATGAAACAAGTATCAAGTTTTCTTGTAAAAAACTAAAATAAAAGTAGGAGTTTTTCTTACAAAATGATTTGCAAAATACATCATTTTATATTTAAGAAAAGTCCAAGGAGATGCCAAACAAAATTCTCCTTTTAAAAACAAAAATTCCAAAATATCCACGTAGTGGCAATCCGCTCGAGCGGACCATCCACCGCTCAAGCGGTGAGAAACCTAAGAGCTTCCTAGTCAAAATCTTAAAAATATTCTGAGTGTTGAAAAAATATTTGATTTTTACAAATTTTAAAAATACATTTAAATAGGCACATATTTGAAATAAAACGTATATTTGGTAATGAAACAACTTCATTTAATCCGAAAACTTGAAATTTTAACATTTAAAATCATAACTTTTCATCCCAAAACTAAGGAAACCAACCTCAAATACAAATTCATCGCCCTCACATGCACACATTGTAAGAAAATACGGCTTCAAGACCTTACAGCACCGGTTTCCCCAACTCACAAAACATTCATTTTTTTGAATGGCTAAACTCACAAAACATTCATTCAAGTGTTTAAGATGAAATTAAATTTATAATATTCATTCTCAAAAGATGGTATCGATGAATATGTAATTCTATCAAAACTACATAAAAGGGTCTCCAAGATCGTGTTCCTCAATTCATAGCTTGATTTCTGCTATCATCTGAAATGTTGTTAAACTACATGAGACTTGTAGGAAAAAGACTAAAGATAAACAAATGTGTGATATGTGAGAATGATCGTGTGAATGCATCGCAAGTTTTAATTAAGAAACCACAACCACTTTTCTAACAAAATTTCATTCACATAATCGGTTTTCACCAAGCAAAACCAATTCCCTTTCACATCCAATCCTACCGTTTTGGCCTTTTGTCTCCTTATTAACTCAACCATCATAGTTACTCAATTCTACCACGCACGCGCACATACATACACACATCTTCTGACACTTTCCAACCTCACCTAACTCGAGGTATTACCCATTTCTCATTTACTCCTATCATCACAACAGTCGTTTACCTCTTTGGGCTCCCCATCCGAAGGGTAAAGCATTCATTCAAAATCACTTCGGGATCACCATCCGAAGGTAGGGCATACATTACAAATCACTTCAAGATCACCATTCGAAGGGATGGCATACATTATGAACTACTTCGGGACCACCATCTAAAGAAAAAACACTTCTTATAGACCACTTAGGGATCACTATCCGAAGGGAAAACACTTATCTTAAACCACTCCAGGATCACCATCCGAAGGGTAGGATTTCAACCATGAACAACTCCTTAAATTTCACACACGAGTCTAACCTAAACATGATTCCTCTGGCTAAACCCACACACTTAAGAGTTAAAACAATGACAAATTTTACATTCTTATATTTAATGCATTTAGGTTGAACATATTTCAAAAACCCCCAATCGAACATTTCATGATAATCATCTTTCACCAATTTCATCAAATAATTTCATCATTTGAGTTCATTAACTCAAAGAGTCCCAAATTTATTCAAGGTCCCATCGAACCAAACCCTAAATTCACACTCTTTGAATTAAAGTATTTGCAACAACAATAATAAGGTAGATTTAACAAAATCATACTCACACCTAAGATTCAACATGCTTTAACGTCAAACCCTAACTTTTCAAAATCAAGTATTCATTGTTTTGTACTTGTAATATTAAGATAAATCTACCACAAATCATTCAAAAACATAAAATTCAACACACTTTAACTTCGAATCCTAATCTAGGGTTCCAAAACATAGATTTTTCATGTATAAACTCAAAATGTACAACTCATATCTAACAAATTTTCATAGATAGTCATAGATTCTACCTCTTTGAAGCTCGAGTAACTTGGATCCAACCCTAACAAGCTCCAATCGACCAAATCTCTAACCCGGCGGTGAATGTGAAGCTTCCAACGTGCATCTTCACTCTCCAATGGTTGCTCACTTGTGAGAGAGGCAAGAAATCAATTCTAGAGAAGCAAGAAGGGCTCCAAGACAACATCACAACCAAACCCTAGGTATCCACTTACGTTCTAGAGAGAGCAAAATGGGTGAAAAGAATGAGGATAAAATGTTTAAGATCGCAATTTAAAGTCTACTCACCGATAGTCCGCTTGAGAGGACCCTCCCACCGTTTGAGCGGTCCCCACTTACCCGAACTCTTTGCCACCTGTCCGCTCGAGCGGGCTCCCTACCACTCGAGCAATTATCCGCTCGAGCAATCATCGCTGGGTGAAAACCCAAACAAAAGATGTATACATAAATTGAATCATGAGCTGAATACCTCAAGACTCACCCAAACAACTCACAACAATGGTTCTCATGCACTACCGGGCATATAATCATCGTTAACAATCATTATTGTGATCAAGTTTTAATTCTTTTGCGCAATTAAGCACTTAGCCATTTTTACTCAAAATATACATGATTTCATTAATCTTTACAAATAAAAAGGGTCTGGGTCCCTACAATCTCCCCCACTTAGGAAATTTCGTCCCTAAAATTACACATGCTTCACGAATCAAACAACTCGGGGTACTTCTTATGGACTTTCGACTCTCGCTCCCACGTAGCTCCCTTAACGTCTTAATGAAGTCACAAACCTTGACACATGCAACGATTTTTTCTCGTAAGTGACGTCGGCCTCAACCCTTAACTTATCCAAACCAAAACATGTGAAGGGTCCGATTCGTATTTTCGTAACACAGATATACGAAAAACACTGTGCACCGATGCTAACTATGGCAACAAGGTGAGGTGATAGGCCACTCCTCCACTCCTTTCAAGGGCCTCAAACAACCACTAAACGCTCACGGATCGCAACGATTTTCTCGGTGGTCTCATGCACAAGCTTAGGCCCTAACGTGGCCGCCTTTAAGAAAAGAGATCTTCCAACACCCACAGTTCAATTTTTGCCACCGAACTATCAAAACATAATCCACATCAAATGTGCCCAATTCGCACTGGTCAATTGTATGATGCGAAGTCTACTACAGTCGATGCTCATCCTAAATACTCTCCACCCTTTCCCGTACTCACCAAGACTCTCACTTGAGATACCGCATACTAGCTCACCTTCGCCTCGAGACATATCTGTAAGACTACCTTCATTAGTTGAAACACACCTTGTCGAACTTTGACACCGATCACCGGGAATTGCCCGTATTACATCTCACACACAATCGAAACTTAGTTCAAGGAAAGGAACTCATTACAGCCATAGGAAGGTTCACCACGATACAAGATTTCAAACAAAGAATGGGCTCTTATAAAAGAATTTTAACCAAGGCGAATTTGTGGCTCAAAGACGATCATGGACTCACAACTCTAAGGGTCGAGATAAAAGATTATCAACGCGAGACGCATCCCACAACAGGGGGTTTGCATAGGCCAAAGTCTTAGCAACGCCTGAATGGAGATGGTTATTCCACAGGATTTGACAAACAACATTGGTTTGCGTCTAAAGGTCGAGAAAGATAAAAAATGCACCAACATTTCTTGGTACCATCACAAGACTATCCACTCTGAACGACATATCATCAACCACCCAAGGATGGAAAAGAGGAATCAACCGATCCCAACACGAAGCACACCTTTTTCAACGGAGAAGAGCTAAAAAGTCTTAACCAAAACCGCCCAAGTTTAAGCATAAGAACTCTACAACACATCTTGCACACTACCCTCTTGCCTTTTCGGCACTCACACTCAACCACTTAACACTTCAATGTACTCATGCTAACAACATAACCAATGCTATCGCTCGATCTCGTTGAAACTAATAGGATATTAACCTCTCTTAAACTTCTTAAGAGAATACTTAAAGTATCATCACCAAAGAACTCATTTCATACACAATTAGAATCTCATCTTGACATGATATAAAGGTAACACAAGCCTAGCACTAACCGGACCATATACGTTAAGATTATCAAACGACATTCGATCTATCGTTGTGAACGTAGATACTACACCTCAACATTAGTTCCCCCTTTTAAAAAGGGTTTACGCGATTAGCTCACTAGTCAAACATCTCTAGGGTGCACCACTTGAGCATTTGTGCTCACTGGGTAGAGCAAACAAACCTTTATCAAAACTACAGGGGTGTAGTCCTAAACTCTCACAACCACAATAGTACATGCTCAAGGACATCACTAAAGACCAAGGTAAGGATGTTAAATTTGTGGAGATCATAATCTTCCCGCACAAAGGAAAGCCAATGACCGATCATCAGATTTCGACGCTCACGTCCCACCAGGCTTAACAAGTCAGAACAAGATAACCACTCACTAGGTTTAACCCTTCAACTCATGAGCTCTACCGACGCGTCTCCACACGGTACCCTCATCAGTTGGCATCTCTACATGTAATGCACTATCAATAGCGTCCACCACTATCCCCAATGCAGAAGTAAGAGCGGGTGAGATGAAGGGGTGCAATATCTTGGTGTCAACAAGGCCGTTAGCCCAAGAACGGTACATAAAAAAATATACCTTGAATGATCGATGGACCGGCTGTAGCGTCTAGCACAGTTGGTGCCACTGATGCACTAGGCTCCAAGAGGGTGTACACTTGCCCTGAATTCCCTCGGTTCTGCCAGTTACTTCCACTAGCTACTGGTTGCCTCACTGACTGCGCTGAGGTAGCTCCTTCTGCAGTCCTCACCAACTATATTCTCGACTGCTGCTACGACTGGCCATTAGCCCTGTCATCCCTGTGATGCCTGCCCCTGGTGTGCACCTAAAACACCCTAAACACTCCCTCCTCGAGGGCAATACCGGCATAAATGACCCACCTAGCCACACTAAAAACAAGATAATGAGGCTCTTCCCTGAATTTGACTCTTCTGTTCACCCTGCAGTGGGCATTCCCTGGCATGAAGCCCCGATTATTTACAAAAGAAGCAAACCATTTTTTGAAGCCTAGAACGACTTGAAGGAGTCATGGATGGTGCGGACGCTGGATGGTGCGCGCGCTGAACGTGGCGGGTACCGGGATTCTATAGGAAGGGGACTAGGACCTTTCGACCTCTACCTCTTAAACTAGCGCTCATCAGACTGCGCACTTGTGCCCCTATGTTGTAGCTTGTTCTCCTTAATATTTTGGCACTCGGCCATGGCATTCTCAACCTAGATGGAAACCTCCACTAACTCAGTGTAGACCCAAAATCCTAACGCTGCAATCCTATCCTTGATGGTGGGCCGAAGACCTTGCTCAAATCGTTTGGTGCGCAACTCTTCTATTGCCACCATCTACTGTGCAAGCAGCAACAAATTCACAAACCTAGCTTCATACTGGATTACTGACATGTTCCCTTGGGTGAGGGAAAGAAGCTCCTTTCGGTAGGTGTCCCTCAAAGATTCTAGAAAATATTTCTCCAAGAAGGCCTTAGTGAAAGCGGTCCACATGTCCTCCACAGTTGTTGTGTCAAATTTTCACCATTCCCTCCTATCCTTTCGGAGTTGGAAGGTTGCCAACCTCATGCTTATCTCATCCTCCATGATCTCTAATGCATCGAGGATTGTGGTAATCACCTTTAACCACTTAGTAGCAGCCTTGGGATCAAGCTCCCCTAAAAAGGTTAGAGGATCCAAAAATCAAAACCCCCTAATTTCCACTATAGCCCTCAGCTCGAGAGCTCTTGCTCTACTCTTAGCTGCTTTGGCCGACGCTTGCATCGTTGTGAGTATCTCTTCTATAACATCAACACAGCTTGTTTGTTCTTGAGGGGCATACACATCCCCTTCTTTCGAAACGTGAATAAAAGCGTAACCTCGGCCTCTACCTCGCCCCGGCAACATCACCCTATATATATATATATAAAAGAAGGGATAAGAGAGGCATCAATATCATGGCCTAAATGAACTCATCTTCCACGAACAATATTATCTTTCCTCATGTTATCACGTAACACGTGTTGTAGCATCAACACATCTCACATAACGAGAGCTCTTGCTCTACTCTTAGCTGCTTTAGCCAATGCTCGCATCGTCGTAAGAATCTCTTGTATAACATCAACACCACCTGTTTGTTCTTGAAAGGCATGCACATCCCCTTCTTTCAAAACGTGAATAAAAGCGTAACCTCGGCCTCTACCTCACCCCGGCAACATCACCCAATATATACATAAGGGATAAGAGAGGCATCAATATCACGGCCTAAACAAACTCAACTTCCACGAACAATATTATCTTTCCTCATGTTATCACGTAACACGTGTCATAGCGTCAACACATCTCACAAAACGAGGAGGATTAATCGAAATGACATGTCAATTCAGGTAACTTGTTTGGATCTCTAGTTAGAATAAATGTCGGCCTAACGCCTTTCTAACTAGAATCCCAAATTAGTTGACCGAACGCCTAAGGGCAAGATACATCATCTTAGAAATACAACCTCCATACCTAACTAACACATAGCATGCAAACATCAAGTTACTTCGAAGATATATCATGCTAACACACAAGTAATGGATGCCACACATCAATGCAACTCACACACAATAAACTAACCATTCCCACAACACCTAGGTATTTGAACCTAATGCACTGATACCAATCTGTAACGCCCCGATTTCGTAATAATGAGCACCCAGGCCGATGATAAAACAAGAACGAGATTTATAGGCTTTTCAAACTAAAAGTTTATAAATCGATTCTTCGTAGTACAATGAAACAAGCACCAAGTTTTCTTGTAAAAGATTAAAATAAAAGTAGGAATTTTACTTACCAAACAATTCTTAAAATACACCATTTTATATTCAAGGGAAGCCCATGGAGACACCAAACAAAAGCCCCATTTCTTAAATAAAACTCCCAAAATATCCACACAGCGGCAGTCCGCTCGCATGGACCACCACTTGAGCAGTGAGGTACCCGAGAGCTTTCTAGCCAAAATCCTAAATATTTTCTAAGTGTTGGAAAAACACTTAAATTTTCACATATTTTAAACATACATTTAAATAGGCACAAATTTGAAGTAGAACGTATATTTGGTAATGAAACAACTCCATTTAACCTGAAAACTTGGAATTTCAACATTTGAAATCATAACATTCCATCCGAAAACCAAGGAAACCAATCCCAAATACGAATCCATCGCCCTCACATGCACACAATGTATGAAAATATGGCTTTAAGGCCTTATAATAGTTACTCCAACTCACAAAACATTCATTCAAGTGTTCCAAAAAGAATTAAATTTATAATTTTCATTCTCAAAAGATGCTATCGATGAATATGTAATTCTATCAAAACTACACAAAAGAAGTCTCCAAGATTGTTTTCCTCAATCCATAGCCTGATTTTCGCTATCACCTGAAATGTTGTCAAACCACATGAGCCGAGGCTTGTAGGAAAAAGACTAAAGATAAACAAATGCATGATATGTGAGGATGATCATGTTAATGCACTATAAGTTTTAGTTAAGAAACCACACCAACTTTTCCAACAAAATTCCATTTCACATAACCGGTTTTCACCAGGCAAAACCAATTCCCTTTCACATCCAATCCTACCGTTATGGCCTTTCATCTCCTTATTAACTCAACCATCATAGTTACTCAATTCTACCATGCACGCGCACATACACACATATATCTTCCGACACTTTCCAACCTCACCTAACTCAAGGTATTACCCGTTTCTCATTTACTCCTATCATCACAACAATTGTTTACCTCTTCGGGCTCACCATTCGAAAAGTAGGGCATTCATTCAAAACTACTTTGAGATCACCATCTGAAGAGATGGTATACATTACAAACCACTTTGGGATCACCATCCGAAGGGAGGGCATACATTATGAACAACTTTGGGATCACCTGTCAAGCCCCAAACTCCGGGTCACACGAAAAGCCTACGAACAACCACCAAAACTGCCCCAACACAAAGAATGAAAATCCAAAAGCCCAAACAAGGCTAAAATCTTTGTAAAACGTACTACTGATCATTTATTTAATATGAAGGATTAGCTAAGAGACTAAGGTTACAGTCTCAAAAGTCAAGTCTTTAAAACAAAATACAAGTTTAAATAAAGAAAATCTTTTCTTTTATGAAGCTTAGGCTGTTCCAAAACCTTCCTCGAAGCACAAGAGTTTGAATAAAATATAAACCTTTTAAAAATCCATTTTTGTAAGCCATTGGACCAACCAACGTAAAACGTCGTAAGAAACTACGAAAAATAACAACCAACTCATGGTTCTCTCGAAAGCAATAAATCATACATACATCTGCCATGAAAACAACATATGCTTACAATATGTTACGTCCAAACATGGAACATATATAAAAGGTATAAATTACCTATCAAGACAAAATAGAAGTCTTGTCAACAGCCACCTCTTGGAACCTTAAGGTCAACCTATAGGACCACGTTCACTTGAAAAATGTTTTATAATAAAATTCCACACTGTGAGCCGAAGCCTAATAGAAACAGACTATAAAGCTGTAAAACAGGCTGTGCAATCATAAGAATAAAAACTCAACCACAGAAGCCAAAAAGGTTTTCCCATCCTGAAAATCCCAAGTTTTTCCATCAGGCCAACATAAGCCTCAAAATGGTTTTTCTTCATAAAACCCCATGCTTTTCGTAAAACCATGCATATCGACAATGCAGATAACATTCACAGTTAAGGGGAAAATAGTAATCAAAAACCTAATTTTTCACCCGGTTCACACAACTAAGAACAAAATGTTATTTTCTACTCGAAACACACAATCGAGGAAAATAAAATGATAAGCAGTAATAAAACAGTATGCTCCACTCTGGCCACATCACCGAGGAGAATAAGGTAAAATGAATCCAATGCACCGACTCTGTCAACTCAAGACAAAGGCAACAACTATAGACTCATGCTCATTACCTGTCCCTGAACCACTTAAAGTCTGCTAGGTAATGACAAGTTCTATACGGAGTTACAACAATGCAGCCACACAAGTGGGCAATCGGCTCTTTGCGGCTAAAACTGAGGAAAGAAGCACCCAAACTCGAACACTGCTACGGTACATCTATAGGAACCATTTCAAAACCATTACGTAGCTTAACTCCAAAAATATTTCCATAATTATACATCAATATGTATAATGATCCATCTAGCAACATGGAGATCAAGCAAAACATTTCAAAATATTTCATCGTTTTCATTAAAATGTTTAAAAGCTGAGACTCAACCTTGAGGGTTAGCACTAAACCTCCAAAACATGTTTTCTCACGATTTTCTCAAATCCTCCGGTTTAAAAATCACCTTTCTGAAAACTATGAACATCCACCAGCTCATATCATGTAATAAACCAATCAAAAGCGAAAAACATGCTTTCCATCCAAATAACATGGTTTAAACATGAAAATACAACATTTAAAGCAGTTTTTACCCGGTGAAATAGCATATGATTACATGTGGCACCCTTTCACAACTATACAGTCTAGGATCCTACCTCGTTGAGCCAAAAGCTCGACGCCTCAAAAATCAAACCTCGACAAAACGCGATTATGTCCGGCTAGATGTGAAGCCCCTGGCACCAAAACCAAGGATCTGCTATTCGATCGCTGAAAATCGACCCTCGGACCCATCAAAATCTAGAGAGAAGGCAGAGGTTTCATGTGAGAGAAACCAGATCTGAAAATAAATATCCCAAAATATCTTCAAGCCTGATATTTATAGAAAATTGCCAAAAATGCTCAGGTTAGTCGACTGGACCCTCCAAGTCAGTTGACTGAAAAGCTTTTGAAAAAATCAAAAACTTTCCACTAACACAGGTCAGTCGACTGGACCCTCCAAGTCAGTTGACTAAACTACCAGAAAGCCCACTCGGTCAACTGAACTCACCCCCTCAGTTGACTGAATCCTCACTGGAATTTTTCTCAAACTATTTTCGATGACAGAACATGTTTTATAGCCCTGAACCAACCCAAACATGTCTTTAAACCATCACCGAGGTCAAAAGATAATTCCAATTCCATCAACACTTAAAACATTCCAAAAAGAAATGGGTCGGGGTATCACAACTCTCCCCCCCTTAAAGGAATTTCATCCCCGAAATTCAACACTGAATCTCAATCCAAACACAGCCCATCAATCATCAGCAACCTCTGATGTAAACCTAGCAACACTGCGCAATAGTAGGCATACCACATCAATCGAAACTCGAAAAGTTGTCATAACACTGATATCAAGTATACACATCCTTAAATAATCAATCTCCACACAGACTGCGCACACGGCAAGTCCTACTAACACTACTGTCATCCATAAAATATTGGATCAAGATCTAACTCACGTTGCCAAACCTCGAAACATAACTCTAGCTGAACACGATCCACTCCAGTGACAAATGCATTACATAAGACCCATCCATCATGGAACTTGATCTCAAACACTCTTTATGCCCGAACATAGAGACTACCACTCCTTCATTCTTACTGCCACAACTTTGATACCCCATCGCTACCCTACTGATGCTAACAACACCACCATGAAGCTGATATGACACCCATCCACGAGTAACAACATAAACATTCAACTCTAGAGAGAAGCTCACCTAGAATAACAAAGAACGCATTCCATCTAAACTTTCATCCTTGATTCAATGTTCCATCACAAACCACAATTCTCTAAGGTGAGAGAAACACTAGGTGATACACCATTGTCCCAGATAAGGTCCCACACAATCGAAATCTAATTCAGCATCATAGCCACAAGGTCACCTGACCCCAACGAGTCACCCGACCAGACATGTCACACAGACAGAACATCTCAAAGGTAGCCAATAACCTACACAAATCCAATCATATCTCTCGTGAAATGGCACATCATCACACATTACTGCACAACTCAACGCCTCGCCATCAGATCACTGATACCAAGGCTACAGGTCAACCTTAAACCAAGCATGATCGCCATCATCCAACAAGGCAAACAAATGGCTGTCATCTGACAAAGAAAACATGATGATCATTATCTGACATCAACGCCAACTCACAACACATACATCAATCCCTTGAGTCCACAATAGCAAAATATTCGAACCCAAGACACCAACCAAGACTTGCATATTACACTTAGCAATTTTCTCACATCTATAACTCATTAAGGCCCTTCTGATCTCAACCAACAATTGCATCGGTCTGAACAGACCATGCCAACCAAGGCTTCTCAAACATCATATCCTTCCTGAGTCATACCTTACCACGTTCTCAGGATCACCATCCAAACAAACAGTTATGCCAAAACACAACGTTTACCACAGTCGATGATCACCCCTCGACTCTAAAAACTCTGAACAGCTCCAAGTTCTCAAATAGAACAAAAGCCAGACGCACAAAAGTCTATCAGAAACCCGCCATGTAAATATCACAATTGCACTGTTTTGACAAAATTCTACTCTGCCAAGAGCTAAAGGTACAACTATATCCACATGACCCAAAATAAGCTGTACACAACGGTTAAGGATTCTCTGCTAATCACTGAAAAAAGAACTCTCTATATCAACACCAACTCTCTTATCCACAAGAACAAGCAAAACAGTCCTAGTCCACCAACCGAACCTCACAGGGCACCCAACCCAAATGGTTCACCCATCATACATCACAAGTTATACCCCAACTAGGTTACCATGACCTATTATGCTTACCTAACTCATACATACTCTTTTACAACTTTCCACCGCATGGTCATACTAACCCATTATGCGATTTTTTACGGCCGTGCACCACGGGAACAATCGGATCCCAAGTCATACACACGGATACTCAACATCCAAACTGGCATATATCTATGCACCATGCATCGAAGCCATGAAGAATCAATCTTACAACCACCCGATTTCAGCGATGCAAGTGTTTGAGGCACACTCAAAGGACGCAACACGGGTACAAAATCCACAGAGAATTATCTCAGAACACGACCAAATCTGAATCAAACAAGAACCCGACTTCTCCATCCAACTGAGACGAAACAACTCACATCAGACAACCGTCTACAAAGAAATACTCTCTCTCCATCCAAAGAAAAGAAAAGGGCCAACAAGAAACCATGACCCAACCTTAGCATACTTTTAGTACCCAGCGTACTCCCTGTACTCATCAACACTTGGCCCTCAAAGAACCCTGTAAACCCTACCTTGGAACCACACCGACCATAGTTAAATAGCTGCTGTCAATCACAATCACGGTACTTGGATCATCAGCTATAACAAGCTCTCAACTCTTAGACCTCATTCACACACATACAAACACCATCAATCCTCAGACCTTCTACAACACATCCCATAAGACTACGAGCTCGTTACTAGTCATACACGGAGACACACAGCGAGATTTCCATTGTGCTACATCCTCACTCCACCAGATCATGCTTACTCACCTAACTCTTGCTAGGCAAACCATAGCCATGTCACGGCCTTGAGCCCATTGCCCACGCAACTCACATAGAAAGTGCACGGCATCAAACAAAGGGAACCCAATCCTAAGACCTCTCATCTAGAGTTACTAATAGCCCCCTTAACCATGCAAACACCTTCTGCACTTCTGCTCTCAAAGCACACATTGATCACAAGCATCGTAACCCATGATGTCTCATCTATTGCCCTAGGCTAGCCAAATCACACGGTATATTGCTGAACCTTATTACTCCACACTCGTTCCCATGGGCAAACAACATACCCACCTCAGAACCTAAGATCGAACACAAACAACCTCAAGACATATCACACGCAGAACGCACTATCTCAGCACTAAACCAACCACACTGTCGAACCTGTCGACGATCCTTTCAAACCTCATGCACCAAGCACGATTCCCAAACACAAATTCCTAATCACTAGGGTAACGACCAGATCATACACCTATATTCTCGTAGGACTCCCACAGAATAGCTACTCATCGCATGTTGGAATTATAACCTGAACCCTTACACATTTCAACATAGTCACGACCCATGCTCTTCCCAGCATATCTGTAACTCATACTCGTCTCCATATCCTCGAGCTTACTCACTCGAAACTCAATTCTTAAACCGTAAGGAGGTAAACAACGTCCAAGGTCATCAGAACTACTCAGACTCTTAACAACATCCTTAGATGCTACACTGACTACCAAGGAATATCTCTAGAACCATTCACGTTATGCTATCTCTATATACACCTGGCCACGGATTTCTACACTTTCATCCACTATGTTCCCGTCTATACCCCATCCTGAGTACACGGCTCATGACATAGCATGGCTCACGATGTATCTAATACATCACACGACAAAATCATGTACACCAAACTCTAATCAAAAGGGATTTTCACGATCCACAGATCTGTCCACCAATCTAGTCATATCAATTGAATCCCAGGGTCTCTAAAACTCCATCGCCGTTACTCACAAGGCCATTCATAACCCAACTACAACTTCTAGTGACATGCTCACAAGAGGAGCCATCTACCAAAACCATACTACTAACCACACTTCAATTGCACCAGAGTAAACTCTACTCATGCCAACACTTAACAGTTCACCAACCGAGGCCACCCTCACACGGTTAAACCCAACTCACTGATGAGTTCCACAACATACTAAGCGATCGACGCTGAACACATAACCTTACCTCTGCAACCGAGTCGCACATCCAAGACCCAAACCATGGTCTCGTCGTCTTGAAGGGTGTATAGGTTATATATAGAGAAAACATAAAACACAATAACCTAAGGTCAATCTATTATGTTATTTTTACCACATACCAAATAATCATGCTAATACATAGCCACAACGATTATGCAAACACGACACCAATACTGAGGAGAACCGACAAGAATGGCGCATCACTTTGGATAACCTACTTAAATTCCTTCCTAGAAAGCACGTTCGCGAAATGTGTTTCTAACTTAACTCCCAAGTTTGTTAATCTAAACGCCCGAAAGCAAGACAAATCACTCATAAGGTCAAACCCCTATACTCACATATACACGACATCAACATGCTCAACAACTAACATGCTCATGATCCAAACACAGGCAACCAAGCACACACACATTTTTCCTCACTAGGTAACATACCCTCTTCCCACAACTCATAGGTATCCAAACCCAGACCTCTGATACCAAGTTGTCACGCCCCAAACTCTGGGTCACGCAAAAAGCCTACGAAAAATCACCAAAAATACCCGAACATAAAGGATGAAAATCCAAAAGCCCAAACAAGGCTAAAACCTTTGTAAAATGTACTATAGAGGGTTTATTTGATATGAAGGATTAGCCAAGAAACTAAGATTACAGCCTCAAAAGGCAAGTCTTTAAAACAAAATATAAGTTTGAATAAAGAAATTCTTTTCTTCTATGAAGCTTAGGTAGTTCCAAAACCTTCCTCGAAGCACAAGAGTTTGAATAAAACATAAACCTTTTGAAAATCCCTTTTTGTTAGCCGTTGAACCAACTAACGAAAAACGGAGTAAGAAACTACGAAAAATAACAACCAACCCATGATTTTTTCAAAAGCAATAAATCATACATACATCTTCCATGAGAACAACATATGCTTACAAATGTTACATCCAAACATGGAACATATATAAAAGGTATAAACTACCTATCAAGATAAAACAGAAGTCTTGTCAACGGTCACCTCCGGGCACCTCAAGGTTAACCTACAGGACCACGTTCACTTGAAAAAAGTTATACAACAAAATCCCACACCGTGAGCCGAAGTTCAATAAAAATATACTATAAAGCTGTAAAGCAGGTTATGTAATCATAAGGCATAAAAACTCAACCATAAGAGCCAAAAGGTTTTTTCATCCTGAATATTCCTAGTTTTTCTATCAGGCTAACACGAGCCTCAGAATGGTTTTACTTCATAAAATCCCACGCTTTAAGTAAAACCATGCATATCGACAATGCAGATAACATTCACAGTTAAGGAAAAAATAGTAATCAAAAACCTGATTTACCACCCGGTTCACACAACTAAGAACAAAATGTTATTTTTCACTCAGAACACATAATCGAGAAAAATAAAACGATAAGCAGTAATAAAACAGTATGCTCCACTCGGACCACACCATCGAGGAGAATAAGGTAAAATAAATCCTATGTACTGACTCTGTCAACTCAAGACAAAGGCAATAACTATGGACTCATGCCCATTACCTATCCCTGAACCACTTAAGGCCTACTAGGTAATGATAAGTTCTATACGGAGTTATAATAATGCAGCCACACAAGGGGGCAACCAGCTCTTTACGGGCTAAAACCGAGGAAAGAAGCACCCAATTGCTCTTTACGGATTGCCACGACCGAGGGAAGAAGCACCCAAACTCAATCACTGCTACGGTACATCTATAGGAACCATTTCAAAACCATTACATAGCTCAACTACGAAAATATTTCTACAATTATACATCAACATGTATAAAGATCCATCCATCAACATGGAGATCAAGCAAAACATTTCAAAATATTTTATCGTTTCCATTAAAATGTTTAAAAGCTGAGACTCAACCCCGAGGGTTAGCTCCAAACCTTCAAAAAATGTTTTCTCACGATTTTCACAAATCCTCCAGTTTAAAAATTACCTTTTTAAAAACCATAAACATCCACAAGCTCATATCACGTAATAAACCAATCAAAAGTGAAAAACATGCTTTTCATCCAAACAACATGGTTTAAACATGAAAATACAACATTTAAAGCAGTTTCTACCCGGTGAAATAGCATATGATTACATGTAGCACCCTTTAACAACTATACAGTCTAGGATCCTACCTCATTGAGCAAAAAGCTCGACTCCTCAAAAATTGAACCTCGACGAAACGCAATTATGCCTGGATAAATGTGAAGCCCCAGGCACCAAAACCAAGGATCTACTGTCCGATCGCTGAAAATCGAGCCCCGGGCCCATCTAAATCTAGAGAGAAGGTAGAGGTTTCATTTGAGAGAAAACCAGATCTGAAAAAAAAATATCCCAAAATATCTCCAAGCCTGATATTTATAGAAAAATGCCAAAAATACCCAGGTCAGTCGACTGAACCTT
>JAUMHN010368745.1:0-17228 GCA_032360265.1 Heliamphora ciliata | reverse complement strand
TCAATCATCGGACAAATAATGCCAGTACCCAACTCATCGGTATTGTTGATCTCATGGAGGAAATCTCAACCATTAACAACTCAAAGTACTGTACAGTATCTAAACACAATTAATCAATCACTTCGGGATTAAGAGTTCGTACAATACATGATAATACGGGATGTCGATCAATTCATATAGTCAGTATAAAATCGATCATCTCGCTGATCCCGCTCAATACACTCCAAGTATAATAACACATCGAGCTCGAACATCGAATTTCCAAAATCTGAATTCGATCCGTTCGATCTAGCTAAGACCAGTTACTATAACGATGTACTACAATTGTACCAATAGAATGTCCGGGTCCATTACGATTGTGAGCTTACCTGTATAATCTATCAGAACTTTTGATCCGATCTTCCGTGCAGCACGCACCGAGTCAAATACTGGATAGAATATACAGACTATGCATTCATACATCACAAATGTAAATATGAAACCATAAATGCAAAATCATCTCAAATGTTTCTCGTTAATATGCCAGGAATTCAGAATAAAATACATAAAAAGCATGACTTTTCAGTATACATTCCCAACACACATAAACCCTAGATCTCAGCCAGTTCGATCTCTTGCTCCAGGGACTTCGGGCAAGTCGGGTTCTTGCTCCATGAGGCTTTGATATGTCGATGTTACCATGGTTCATCTCTGGTGGCCTCCCATTTTAAAAACAAAAACAAAATCAATAAAAGACGGGAAAGGATGAACGCCGTAGAGCACGGGAGAAAAATTACTACAGCTTCTGGGAAATTTTGATTCTTGGTGGTCCGGTTGCAAGATCTCCAACCTGGATGGCTTGAATCCCAACTGGTGGCCGTCAATTTAGAGTTCTGAATCCTCAATTATCAAAAAGCTTGGTCCTCAAGCTTGAGCTCCATCAATGGTGGAATGAAGGAGATGAAGAGACAAGAACCGGGGGAGTTAGAGGGAGAGCGAGGGAGAAACGAAAATAATGATGAAGGTTGGACAGTGCTGTGGCGTGGAGAGAGGGGATGCCAAGATGATCGTATAATGCTGTGGCGTGGAGAGAGGGGATGCCAAGATGATCGTATAATGCCCATATTTATCTCCAACAGATGCTTTTAGAAGCTCCTCAATTCCCTTTTTCATTTTTTTACTTTTTCCCTTTTATTATTTGTTTTGTATTTGTTTTGTATTCACTTTACTCAAGAATTATTTAGAATATTTCATCACCACCCAACCACAAATTCATCATATAAAACATCTTTAAATCACTTTATAAAATCGCATCACTTTAAGTTCTCCTACGTAATTTTAATTACGTATAAATCACATTATTAAAATTTTCGGGCTTTACTAAATTAATTATGTATTAACATTCCGAGATATGCCGATATACCAAACCCAAACAATAAGGAAATAACAACTTTAAAAAGAAATTATTTTTTGCAAATTTAATTAACTTAATTAAAACTGTACCCGCTACAAAGATATTTAAATTCAAAGTTAGCTAAAAATCATGTTCTAAACTATTTAAAACCCATGTTTTCTAACAATCTACCACCTGAATGGAATTTAACAGAAAAGAAATGCAACAAGATGCAGACACAGAGAAAGTTCAATAAGAAAAATTTTGCATAGGATAGGTAGCTTTTGGTTTTGAACATTTTCTTGTGAAAAACTATCGAACTTGCTAGCTAATCAGTGGACGCGATGCCTTGAATTGTTCATCTGTTTGTGTAAGCCAAAATAATAGAGTTTACATAGAATTTTTCTAAAAACAATTTGGTTCTCACGGTTATGCTTATTTGGGCCCTAGACAAATCCATATTTCATGAGTACTGTTAGAGAATGTAGTCTTAACATTCTCATAGAAGTGGCCCATTCTCACTCATATAAGTGATTCTTATTAAGAGTATCCTGCTGTACCTCACTTGAATTTTAAGGTATAAGAATCATTAAAAGCATAGCTTAGCCTAATAACGCTACAGGTATCACTATACTATCATAGGAACGGATAGGAGATTTTATCTCCATAGTGATGACACTCAATCACACACAATTCAGTTGTCCCATTGAACATAGATCTTGGGATCTCCAGTCAGCTAGGTTGGGTTGCCATTGAGGCGGCTCTTAATTCATACGTTTTAATCTCATTTCCCTCGATAAACAACTAACTTTCTCTCCGCTTTAGTTTTTAGTTAACGGATCCGCTACATTATCTTTAGAGTTTATATATTCGATGAAAATTATTCCACTCTAGAGCAAGTGTTTAACGGTATTGTGTCTGCGACGTATATGTCGAGACTTACCGTTATATATATTATTATGTGCCTTAGTCATTGCTGATTAACTATCGCAATGTATACAGATGGCTGGCACAGGTTTAGACCACATAGGGATGTCTTCTAAACATTGGCGGATCCATTCAGCTTTCTCTCCAGCTTTGCCTAGAGCTATAAACTCAGACTCCATTGTGGATCTCACAATACACGTCTGTTTAGACAATTTCCATGACACAGCTGCACCATTCAAAGTGAATACGTATCCACTTGTAAATTTTGAGTTATTAATATTAGATATCCAATTTGCTTCACTGTACCCTTCCAATATAGCTTGATATCGGGTGTAATACAACCCATAATTTTGCGTGTATCTCAAATATCTTTGTGACACCCTATTCTATTTCAATTTTGAGTTATATATATGTTTGACGCGCGTTTTGGCTTTTTTGCTTTAGCATGTTTATATGTGTTTAGATGTATGATTGAGTTTATATATGCATACAGGGTTTGTTCCTGGGGTTATTGGGAATTACGGTGCGAATTTAAAAAATTTCATAAAAAAAGATATTTTGGAGGCTTATAAATATCTGGCATTAGATGTTTTCAAAAAATATTTTTAAAACTTCTTGACTAAGTTTTTTTCTTTTTCTCTCTACCTTCTATCTAACTTCTTGGGGCCCAGTGCTTGGTTTTTGGCTATCCAATTGCCGATCCTTATTATTGGTATCGTGGTCTACGCTTTCATTCGAACAGAATTTCATTCCGACGAAGTTTGATTTTGCACGTAGATCAATGCATTGACTTTTTAACTCACCAAGGTAGGATCCTAGACTGTATAGTTGTTAAAGGGTGTTACGTGTAATCTTAAGCATCTTTACCGTTTAAAGATGCGTAAAAGGTGATTTATGTTTAAATCAGGTTTTTCATTTAAAACCTTTTTCATCATTTTCGGTGGATAGAGGTGTGTTTCGAGAGTTTTCTTTCGAGATTTTGGTGTTGGGTTTGGACGTGCGGATGTCCGAGGGTATTAGATGGATGTTTGAAGGTTTGATTTGAGGTTTGGAGGCCAGAACCATGGCTCAAAAACATTTTCTGGGCAAGTAAGTCAACTAGATCTTGATGATCAGTCAACTGGATCATGTTTTTGGGACGTCAGTAGATTGAACCTCCCTGGTCAGTCGACTGACATGCTTATGTTTTGTTTTTCTTCTTTTCCCAAGAGTTTTCAGTCCACTGGGGGTTAGGGTCCAGTCGACTGGGGTCCTATGTGGGCGTTTGGTGTTTGCTTTTGTGGTTTGGTGGTTCTTTTGGAAAGAAGGATGGTTTGAAAAAGGAGTTTTTACAAAAACTTGAAAAATATATTTTTTTTGAAAGTTTAGAGCTAACTCTTGGGGTTGAGTCTTAACTTTGAAAATGTTTGATGGGAGTGTGTTTTTACATTCTAGTTGGTCTTCATGTTGATGGATTGAATCTCTTTTATACATGTGTTGTATAACTATTTTACGTGATGGTTTTTAAATGTTTTTCATATATGTACCGTAACAGTGGGTATGATGAGTTGGGCTTTTATTGCTCCTTGGTGGAAGTCCAAAAACGTATACAGAGTGGGTTCTCTACGGTCCCTCAGGTTAATCCCTATAAATGTGGTATTGGATACTTCGTCCATCGATCGTGGAAATCCGTAAAGAGTCGGTTGCCTCCGTGAATGGCGTCGTTGTTGTGACTCCGTCTAGAGCTTGTCATTACCTAGCAGGCCTTCAGTGGTTCAAGACTAGGGTAATGGACAGGAATCTATAGTTGTTACCTTTGTCTGTATGGTAGAGTCGGTACATAGAATTTCATTTTTATCTCTTACTCCTCGGCTGCGTGGCCCTAGTGGAGCAAACTATTTTATTACTGCTTTTCCTCAACCGTGGCATGATATCTGTGAGGATGATATGCATGGTTTTGTAGATGGAAAGCTTTTGGTTTTTTGAGGAAAACCTTTTTGGCTTCTGTGGTTAAGTTTGCATGTATATAATTGTATATCCTGCTTTACAGCTTTATAGTCTGTTCTTATTTGGCTTCGGTTCACGGTGTGAGATTTTGTGCAAACCTTTTTCAGGTGAGCAAGTGGAGTTGACCTAGATGCCCGTGGTGATGGAGGATTTGCTGTAGTTTATCCTTATTTTTGAGACATGCTGTATTACATGTGATGCTTGTTTCTGAAGGCGAGTTTTTGAACGCCTTGAGGCGATATACTTATTCATGTATGGAACTGCATGTTTACTGCTTATGAGATATGAACTTTGGGAATCTTTATCCAACTGCTATATATTTTGAGTTGATGATTTTTCAACTGCAAACCTTATTTTCTTAAACGGTGTTTAGTGGGCTTTCGCATGACTCTGGTGTTTGGGGCGTGACAACTTGGTATCACAGCTCTGGGTTTGAATACCTAAGAGCCTTGAAAAAGAGGGTACATTACCTTGTGAGGATGTACGTGTGCTTGATTGCATGTGTTTTAGCGTTTTGTAACATAAGTATGATAGCATGTTCAGCATGATAGTTTGTGGTGTATACGTGGGTATGGAGGTTGGACCTTAGGATTGATTAGTCTTGCCTTTGGGAATTTAGGTTAACAAACTTGGGAGCTATGTTAGAGACACGTTTCGCGGACGTGATTTCTAGTAAGGAATCTAAGTAAGTTATCCAAAGTGACGCGCCATTGTTGTTGGTTCTCCTCAGTATGTGAGATGTGCTGACATGATCTTAAGTGGCTATGTGTTAGCATGCTTATGTGTATTATATCTTTTACGTTAGCAATAACATGTTGTAGGGAAGCTTATCCTATTATGTTGCTTTCGTATAGAGTTATGTCCACGCGGGGAGGATGAGACCGTAGCTGTAGTTCTGGCCGAAGGGATATTCCAATCCCAGATATTGGGGATCCTAATGCACCCTAAGGACTTGTTGACGGAGATCTGTTGCGTGAGATGGTAGGCTCCATCTGGCAACTGGCAGAGGCCTCTAGAGGGAGAGAGAGTGTACCTGAATCGAGGGCGACGGTCGCAATGCGCGAGTTCCGATGTCTGGACCCTCTTACCTTTTTTGGGAATCCCAATCCCACGGTAGCCACTGAATGGTTAGAGATGGTGACCAGGATCTTAGATACGCTTCAGATAGAGGAAGATGATTTGAGGGTTACTTTTGCTGCCTTCCAACTGAGGAGGAGTACTCATATGTGGTGGAAGTTTTCCAGGACTATAGTTGGAGGCACTTGGGAGGCGTTCACGAAGGTATTTCTGGAGAAATACTTTTCGGTAACTTTGAGGGATCGCTACAGAGAGGACTTCCTCTTTCTGACTCAGGGGACGATGACTGTAGTCGAGTGTGAGGCTGAGTTTACTAGCCTATCTCGGTTTGCACAAGAGATTGTGCCTATTGATGAGTTCTGTGCGAAGCGGTTCGAGAGGGGTTTGAGGCCCGCTATTCGAGATAGAGTGGCAGCATTCAGGATGCAGGTCTTTATAGAGTTAGTAGAGGTCGCCATGAAAGTGGAGGACACTCTGAATGAGACATGCAGGGACAGAGACAGTAGGAGTCAGCAGGACGGGGGACGTGCACAGTCCCGGAGATGCAAAGACAAGCGTCAACGGACGTCTAGTCCGAGTTCGTATCCAATGGGGTCGTATTAGCCGCAGTCTTCAGCATGCTCACCTCCCACAGTCTCAATGGGAAGGTCAGAGCAGAGAGTGCTTGTTTGTTATAGATGCAGACGACTAGGGCATCGTGCGGCAGAATGCCGGAGTCTAGCGCCTATTCAGGCACAGTCGCAGTCGCAGGTGCAGGGGAGGGAGCCAGTGACATGTTTTGAGTGTGGCCAGTCTGGGCACATCCGTAGGAACTACCCCAGAGGAGGGACTATGCAGAGTACAACTGGAGCATCTGTTACTCCATCTGCCTAGGGACGCCAGCTATCTAGATTTGTAGAAGGGGGCGCCTCAGTACAGTCGGGCAGGCAGTCAACAGTTCAGGGCCACAGTGGACAGGCCAGAGCATATGTTCTTGCAGATCCCAGTTCATCCAGATCACTGATCATGCCCGATGCTACTGCTACCACCTCCATGATCAGGGGTACTTTTCTAGTCTATAAATCATGGGCCAGTGTTCTTATCGACACGGGGGCATCGCATTCGTTTATTTCTTCTACTTTTGCATCTGCATTGGGGTTGAAAACAGACTTATTGGATAGTGTTTTGAGTGTGGAGACCCCAGTCAGTAGGAGTGTGATGTTGAGTCGTGTGTGTAAATCCTGTGTGTTGGAGGTCACCGGTCGTTGTTTAGAGTTTGACTTTATCATTCTAGACATGACCACGTTTGATGTCATCCTAGGGATTGATTAGCTGACCACTTATGTCGCCTTTATTGATTGTGATCAACAAAGGGTAACAATATATACACTGACGGGAGATTGTCTCTGTTTTGTGGGTGACCGGGACAAGGGTTTGATGTCTATGCCGGGTGTTGTGCGAAACCAGGGCAACTTGAGTTTCCTCTTTTAAGCCCTCATGTTGGATGAGGTGGTTAGGTTTCGAGGAGAGTTACCTTCAATGATTTACGACTATCTAGATGTCTTCTCTGACGATCTGTTCGAGTTGTCGCCGAACCATGAGGTAGAGTTCTTTGTTGATCTTGTTCTAGGAGCTGCTTCCATATCGATGTCGTCTTATCGTTCTACACCCGCTGAGTTGCATGAACTCAAGGTACAACTTTAGGAGTTACTTGATAGGGGGTTTGTATGTCTGAGTACTTCACCGTGGGGAGCTCCTGCCCTTTTTACTAAGAAGAAGGATAGATCTTTGCGATTGCGTATCGACTATCGGAAGTTGAATCAGGTGATAGTGAAGAATAAGTATCTTATGCCAAGGATTGATGATTTGTTTTATCAGTTGAAGGGGTCGAGCTGTTTCTCGAAGATTGACTTGAGATTAGGATACCGCCAGTTGAGGATTAGGGACGAGGACATAGCGAAGACCGCCTTTCAGACTCGTTATGGTCACAATGAGTTTTTAGTTATGCCGTTCGGTCTGACGAACGCACCAGTGACATTCATAAGTCTGATGAACCGAATCTTCCATCCTTATCTGGATAGTTTTGTGGAGGTGTTTGTGGATGATATTCTCATTTACTTACCCACTAGAGAGGCACACAAGGACCATCTGCGATCATTCTACAGACTCTGAGAGAGCATCGCTTGCATGCAAAGTTCGAGAAGTGCGAGTTCTGGATATTTGAGATGAGGTTTCTCAGACATGTGGTGTCGATAGATGGAGTAGCAGTGGATTCGTCGAAGATTGATGATGTGACGGGTTGGGAGCGACTGAAGAACGTCTTTGAGATTTGCAATTTTTTGCGATTAGCAGGCTACTATCGGCAATTTGTGAAGGATTTTGCGAGACTTGCTGCACCGAGACGCGTTTGACGCGGAAGGGAGTTGTGTTTGTTTGGAGTGAGTCCTGCGAGTTAGCATTCTAGGAGTTGAAGATGAGGTTGACTAGCGCGCCAGTGTTGATTATCCCTGAGCGAGGCTTGGGGTATACAGTGTACTGTGATGCATCACATGACAGTCTAGGCTATGTTCTGATGCAGGGAGGTAAAGTTGTAGCCTATGGTTCCCAACAGTTGAAGACGCACACAAAGAACTACCTGACACACGATCTGGAGTTAGCAGCCGTGGTCTTTGCCTTGAAGACATGGTGTCACTATCTTTATGGTGAGCACTTCGAGATTTTCTCCGATCACAAGAACTTAAAATACTTATTTTCGCAGAAGGACCTAAACGTGCGCCAATGACGATGGAAGGAGTTATTAGAAGATTATGATTTTGACTTGCAGTATCATTCAGAGAAGGCCAATGTTGTGGCTGACGCTCTCAGTGGGAGATCTCATGGTTCGTTAGCTTCTGTGGCCATACGTGAGTGGACTATGCTAGGAGAGATTGGAGAGTTTGATCTGTGTCTTGGGGAGACAGCGACGGGTGCCACCTTATTTTCAGTAGTTTCACGACCTGCGTTGATTACTCGAGTGCTAGAGGTCCAACAGACGGATCAAGAGGCTCAGACGATACGAGATCGTGTTGCTAGCGGGGAGGATCCAACAGGATGGGTTGTGGGTTCAAATCAGAGTTTGAGGTTGGCTGGGAGGTTGTTTGTACCAGAGTCATGTCGTGCTGATCCACTACGTGAGTGCCATCATTCTCGTCTTGCAGTGCACCCAAGAGGCACGAAGATGTATCACGACCTACGTCGTCAGTTCTGTTGGATGGGAATGAAGAGAGATGTGATCTAGTTCGTTTCTCGGTGCCTTACTTGTCAGAAGGTGAAGGTAAAAAACTAGAGACCGGCAGGATTGTTATAGTTATTGCCGATAACAGAATGGAAGTGGGAGAACGTCACAATAGATTTTGTGTCAGGACTTCCTCGATCACCTAATAGACACGACGTCGTATGGGTTGTGGTTGATAGGTTGACGAAGTCTGCACACTTTCTCCCCATTAGTGTGAAGGATTCGGTGGATAGACTGAGTAGATTATATGTCAGAGAGATAGTCCAGTTACATGGAGTGCCAGTGTCTATTGTTTCGAACCGAGATCCGTGCTTCACATCGCGCTTCTAGCAGTCTTCAGGAGGCTTTGGGGACGAACTTGGTGTTCAGTACTAGTTTTCACCCCCAGACGGATGGTCAGTCTGAGAGGACCATACCGATTCTAAAGGATATGTTGAGGTCACGTGTCCTTGATTTTAGAGGTTCTTGGGAAGATCACCTACCGTTGGCAGAGTTTGCATACAACAACAGTTATCAGTCCAGTATTGGGATGGCACCATATGAGGCTTTGTATGGTAGACGGTGTAGGTCACCAGTGTGTTGGACATATATGGGAGGTCACGTGTCCTTGATTTTAGAAGGTTGTCGTGGTTTGTCAACGCC
Source organism: Heliamphora ciliata (assembly GCA_032360265.1). Lineage (NCBI taxonomy): Eukaryota > Viridiplantae > Streptophyta > Magnoliopsida > Ericales > Sarraceniaceae > Heliamphora > Heliamphora ciliata. Next base: position 7,971 of record JAUMHN010368745.1, on the reverse strand, counting down.
TTGTGACAGCTCTGAGCCGCCAAAAGAGTTATGTAGATCATAAGAGACGACCTTTGGAATTTTTTGTGGGAGATCACGTGTTCCTGATGGTCTCGCCACATAGAGGTTTGATGAGGTTTGGTCGTAGCGGAAAGCTATCACCACGCTTCATTGGACCTTTTGAGATTCTTGACAGGGTTGAAGGGTTGCATATCGTTTAACTTTGCCACCTCAATTGGCATCTGTACACAATATGTTTCATGTTTCTATGCTTGGAAGGTATGAACCTGGTTCTTTACATGTGTTTGATTGAGCCGAACTGCAGGTTGATGAAGATTTCACTTATGAGGAGCGTTTAGTGAAGATTCTTGATACGAAGGAGCAGGTGTTGAGAGGGAGAATAATCACCTATGTCAAGGTCCTATGGCTTCATCACGGGTTGAAGAAGTGATATGGGAGCTTGAGTCTGGGGTTTGTGCTAGATACCCGGAGTTGTTCACCTCATGACCTTGTAGTGAATTTCGGGGGCGAAATTCCCTAAGGGGGAGAGTTGTGAGACCTTGTTCCGTCTCAATTTTGAGTTATATATATGTTTGACGCGCGCTTTTGCTTTTTTACTTTAGCATGTTTATATGCGTTTAGATGCATGATTGAGTTTATATAAACATCCAGGGTTGGTTCTCGTGATTGTTGGGAGTTGCGGTGCGAATTTCAGAAATTTAAAAAAAAATATTTTAGAGGCCTATAAATATCCGGCGTTAGATATTTTCAAAAGATATTTTCAAAATTTCTTGACTAAGTTTCCTCCTTTTTCTCTCTACCATCTCTCTAACTTCTCAGGGGCCCGGTGATTGGTTTTTGGCGATCTAACTGCCGATCCTTGTTATTGGCATCGTGGTCTACGCTTTTATCCGAACAGAATTTTGTTTCGATGAAGCTTAGTTTTGCACATGGATCGAGGCGTCAAGTTTTTAACTTACTGAGGTAGGATCCTAGACTGTATAGTTGTTAAAGGGTGTTACGTGTAATCTTATGCATCTTTACCGTTTAAAAATGCATGAAAGGTGATTTATGTTTAAATCGGGTTTTTTCATTTAAAACCATTTTCAACGTTTTTGGTGGATGGAGGTGTGTTTCGAGAGTTTTTTTCGAGGTTTTGGTGTTAGGTTTGGATGTGCGGATGTCCGAGGGTGTTGGATGGATGTTTGGAGATTTGATTTGAGGTTTTGAGGCCAAAACCGTGGCTCAAAAACATTTTCTGAGCAAGTTAGTCGATTGGATCTTGACGATCAGTCGACTGGATCATGTTTTTGGGAGGTCAGTCGACTGACATGCTTCTGTTTTGATTTTCTTCTTTTCCCGAGAGTTTTTAGTCCACTGGAGGTTAGGGTCCAGTCTACTGGGGTCCTGTGTGGACGTTTGGTGTTTGCTTTAGTAGTTTGGTGGTTCTTTTGGGAAGAAGAATGGTTTGAAAAAGGAGTTTTTACGAAAACTTGAAAAATATGTTTTCTTTTGGAGGTTTAGTGCTAACCCTTGGGGTTGAGTCTTAACTTTGAAAATGTTTGATGGGAGTGTGTTTTTACATTCTAGTTGGTCTCCATGTTGATGGATTGGATCTCTTTTATACATGTGTTGTATAACTATTTTACGTGATATTTTTTAAATATTTTCCATAGATGTACTGTAACAGTGGGTATGATGAGTTGGGCTTCTATTGCTCATTGGTGGAAGTCTAAAAACGTGCGCAGAGTGGGTTCGCTTCGGTCCCTCGGGTTAATCCCCGTAAATGTGATATTGGATACTTCGTCCATCGATCGTGGAAATCCGTAAAGAGTCGGTTGTCTCCGTGAATGGCATCGTTGTTGTGACTCCGTATAGAACTTGTCATTACCTAGCAGGCCTTCATTGGTTTAGGACTAGGGTAATGGACAGGAGTCTATAGTTGTTACCTTTGTCTGTATGGCAGAGTCGATACAAAGGATTTCATTTTTATCTCTTACTCCTCGGCTGTGTGGCTCGAGTGGAGCATACTATTTTATTACTGCTTTCCCTCAACCGTGGCATGATATCTGTGAGGATGATATGCATAGTTTTGTAGATGAAAAACTTCTGGTTTTGTGAGGAAAACCTTTTTGGCTCCTGTGGTTGAGTCTGCATGTATATGATTGCATATCCTGCTTTACAACTTTATAGTCTGTTCCTATTGCGCTTTGGCTAACGGTGTGGAATTTTGTCCAAACCTTTTTCAGGTAAGCAAGTAGAGTTGACCTAGATGCCCGTAGTGATGGAGGACTTGCTGTAGTTTATCCTTATTTTTTAGACATGTTGTATTACATATGATGCCAATTTCTGAAAGAGAGTTTTTGTACGCCTTAAGGCGATATACTTATTCATGTATGGAACTGCATGTTTACTGCTTATGAGAGATGAACTTTGGGGATCTTTATCCAACTGCTGTATATTTTGAGTTGATGATTTTCTAACTACAAACCTTATTTTCTTAAACGGTGTTTGGTGGGCTTTCACGTGACCCTGGTGTTTGGGACGTGACAATCATAGTATCCTTATGATTGCCTGCCAATAGTCAGTCCCAGGGTTACTAGTATACTTGCTCAATTTGTTCACAGCATATGCCAAGTCGGGTCTCGTATAATTCATTAAGTACATGAGACTCCCAATGATACATGAATATTTCAATTTTGATATGCCCTTATCTGTATTCTTGGATAAATATAGATTTATATCTACAAGTGTTTTTGCAATGCGGGTATCACTTTTATCAAACTTCTTAAGAATTTTTCCAACGTAACGGAATTGTGATAAGGCATATTTATCGGATGTTTTAGTGATTTTCATCCCTAGTATAACATCTATTATTCCCATATCTTTCATGTCAAACTTCAATATATTTTTGGTAGTCTTAATCATATAATTATTACTACCCAAGATAGTATGTCATCAACATACAAACAAATAATGACATGACCTTTGTCAGTGTCTTTCATTTAGATACATTTGTCACACTCATTTATTTTGAAACCATTTGACAGCATTGCATTGTCAAATTTTTCATGCAATTGTTTAGGTGCTTTTTTTAACCTGTAAAGGGACTTAACAAACTTACAAACTTTCTTCTCTTATCCCGGAGTTATAAAATCTTCAGGTTGTTTCATATAGATTTTTTCATGTAAATCTTCATTTAATAAGGTTGTCTTAACATCCATTCGATATATTTTTAGATCAAATAATGATGCATTAGAAATCAACATCCTAATGAAAGTTATTCTGGTTACAGGCAAGTAGGTATCAAAATAGTTTACCCCTTCAATTTGCCTGTATCCCTTAACTAGAAGCCTCGCCTTATAGTTCTCAATTGATCTATTTGCTCTTATTTTTCTTTTAAAAATCCATTTATATCCAAGAGGTTTACATTCAGGTGGAAGATCCACCAGTTCCTAAGTATGATTTTGCAAGATAGATTTAATTTCACTATTGATTGCCTTTTTCCACAAAGGTGCATCCGGGGATGACATTGCAGCCTTAAAAGTTTGCGGCTCATTTTTTAACAAAAATGTTAGAAAATCCGAACCAAAAGATTTAGATGTTCTAGTTCGTTTACTACGTCTGGGTTCATTATTCTCTCTCAATCTTTGATCCTCATCTTTCACTTGGCTACTGCCTACTGCAGTATCATAAGTTCTTTTCAGAGAACCTATCTCTTGTGTAGATTTACATGAAAATACATGTTCAAAGAACGATGTATTTTTAGATTCAATGACTGTATTCACTTGAATCTCAAGATTATTACTTCTGTGTACTAGAAACCAATATGCACTACTTTTATTTGCATATTCTATAAATATACATTCAACTATTTTTGGCTCAATCTTGACCCTTTTAGGATTTAGAACCACCACCTTAGCTAAACACCCACACACTCTTAAGAATTTATCAGAAGGTTTTCGACCATTCCATAATTCATTCGGAGTCTTGTTCGTTTTCTTATGGGGTATTTTGTTGAGAATGTAATGGGCAAAAAGTATTGCTTCTCCCCACAAGTTTTGAGGTAACGTAAAACTAATGAGTAAAGCATTCATCATTTCTTTTAAAGTTCTATTTTTCTGTTTAGCAACTCCGTTTTGCTGTGGAGTATAAGGAGCTGTGGTTTTATGGATAATTTCATATTGTAAACAAAATTCATTAAAAGGTGATTCATATTCACTTTCCTTATCACTCCTTAAGGTTTTAATCTTTCTGCCAAGTTGGTTCTCAACTTCTGTTTTATACAAAATAAAATTTTATAAGGCTTCATCTTTGCTCCTTAGCAAATACACATAACAGTACCTAGTACACTCATCTATAAAAGTGATAAAATACTTTTCGCCCCATCGTGTTTGAAAAAATTTCAACTTACATATTGAATGGGGTAGGCCGAAGCCCCGACCCGGATCCGTCACAAGAATTGAGTGGCCCAGCCCAGTGGAAACTGCCTTGTGAGGGAACAACTTCGACCCACCATAAAGATGCCAGTAGAGTCGACCTATAGGGTTTGCAAGAGTTCGGTCCTGGGTCACAGTAATGTTCTGACAACGGATTTTAATGCGATTTGACCGTGGTCAGCATAGCATTAAATGCAACTAGACCGAGCTCCCCCGCCATCGAGTGCCCTATAACCTCGAGGGAAGCGTCCACTAATAGGAGCTCGGTTTGAAGGACAGCCAAACTCATATCTTTTATGGTGATGTGACCGTGGGGGGACAGCCATCACTGTCAAGTAGCAGAGCATGTGTCAGGTGGCAGAGCAAGTTTGAGGGGACGTTTGGCAGGAGAAATAATCATGAGGGGGGAGGATAGGAACTAAGTTCTCATGCACTATAAAAAGGAAAAGGGAGTCCCTTACCAAGAAGGTAATGAAAAATGACATTGACGCATAGTACTTCTTCTCTAACAAATTCTTAAATCCTTTCTAACTTGACCGTCGAAGTGGCATCTAGTGAGGCGCCGCCAGGTAGCTCACGTGTGTACTCATTTTGTAGGTCATCCAACGGACGAGTGCGGTCGAGTTGGATTCAACCCATCAAACAAATATAATATACGGGGCACCCCCGTACATTTGGTACCGTCTGTGAGAACCCAGTAAAAACCAGATTGCAACATCGTCAATGGAAACACCATCAAAGGTGCCTATTGTACTTGATGAGCACGGCACACCTTGCGCCATGGAAGAGCGGAGAGATCAAAGAAGGGAGGGAAAAGGCCCCCTCCATGGAGTAGCCAGAACTCTTGAGCACAATTTAGCCCAAGAGGCCACACTCCATGCTATGGGGCAAGAGATCTTAAGGCTCCAATCGACCTTGAAGAGTCGAAGTCAAGACCAATAGACCCAACAAGGAAGCTCCCATTCTGAGGAGCCGAGAGCATCTGGACCAAAAAGAAAGGAAGGAAGGGAGGTGACTAACCTGGAGCTGGGACAGATCCACAAGGAATTCACCGAGCCCACCAAGCAAGGAATGGAGTCAAGCACAGAAGGAAGCAGCTACACACTGAAGAAGTCCAAACAAGGTAAGGAGCCACGATGCAAGGAGGTGATATCGGAATATTATACCACGGCCGAACCAAGTGAGGTATGGACAGGGGCAGTCACCATGCCCTTTTTCGATCGAATAGATCGGATGATCCACCCTCGAGTTTCTCTCTACTGAGGTTCAAATCTTATGGTGGTTGATCTAACCCGCACACCCACATAAGCCATTACAGGCAGATGATGACGTTGCGGAGTGGAAACGACGCCCTTATGTGTAAGGTTTTCCCATCCAGTCTTGGTGAAGCTAGCCTGCGGTGGTTTGACCGTCTCCCACCTCGGTCTATAACAAGTTGGAACGATTTGTACAAAGGATTTGAAACGAGATTCGTTACCAATACCAAGGTCCCGAAAGAAATAGACTCGCTTATGGCACTACGGCGGGGGAAAAAGGAATCCTTGCGAGATTACATGAGGAAATATTGGGAAGTCTACAATGATATCGAGAATTGCAACGAGGAGTTGGCAGTTGCCTCGTTCAAACATGGGCTTCTGCCAGGAGGCAAGTTAAGTAGTTCTCTTACCAAAAAGCTACCGCATGATATCTCGGCTTTGATGAGCCGAGTGGAGCAGTACATAAGGGGGGAAGAGGATATCGGGAGAATGGAGACCGAAGTAAAGACGAGAGAAAGAAGGCCGAGTCCAGAGAAGATGAAGCAACGCAGCCTGGTAAGGGTAAAAAGGCCGAGCCCATTGCACATAAACAAAAGGCTAAGGTCCGCACTACCTGAAACACCTAGTAAGCTGGGTGTGGATCCCAGAGTAGCAATACATGCCATTTTCAAGGAATCCATTCACAAAATCTTACCTCAGATTAGGGACCGGCCCTATTTCCAATGGCCTGAGTGGTTACCCGATTCGGTTATCCAATCCGCAATATACAAGGGTAATAGATGGAGGTGTTCCTATCACCAAGAATGAAGTCATAAGACCGAAGATTGTCGGGCGTTCAAGAAGCACTTAGAAGATTTAGTGCGACAGGGGCATCTCAAAGAGTTTTTGAAAGGAACAGAGGGCCAAAGATCCTCCACCATGACAAGAACTGATCCTTCGAATAGATTGATAAACCGCGGTGTCATTAACGTAATTCACAGCTTGATTGGGGCAGAGCTGAAGCATTCCTTGCAAGTCTAGATGAGAAGGCTGTGGCCGAAGTAATGAAAGTAGAGGTGGGAACAGGGAAACGAACCAGGCCAGACGTCTTGGGGATAATCTCGTTTCGGCAGAAGACCTAAACAGGGTCCAGCACCCTCACAACGATACCCTGGTGATATCCCTATCTCTCTTGAATTTTGAGGTAAAACGGGTGTTAGTCGATCAAGGGAGTTCGCTCAAAATAATGTTTTACGATCTCTTTCAAAAGCTCGATCTTCGCAATAATGACCTGCTCCCCTCAAGCACTCCGCTAGTTGGTTTCAATTCCCAACTGATTTGGCCCTTGGGAAGGGTTACTGTGCCGGTTAAAGTAGAGACAATCGAACTTCTGACAAGTTTCTTATTGGTGGATGCTCCGTCAGCCTACAATACCATAATAGGCCAACCGTGGTTGTATGAGTTAAATGCCGTCCCCTCGACGTATCATCAGGTGCTAAAGTTTCCTACCGAAGAAGGGATAGAGCTTGTGTATGGGGACCAGGTCGTCCCCAAGCATTGTTTTGTGACGACCTTGAAAACTGAAGAGCAAGCTGACGAAGTGAAAATCATTGAGATGACCGAGATGCCCGCCCTAGAGGATGTTGGAATAGAAGCCCAAAACAAAGCCGTAGAAGAACTCGAGACAATTAGGATCAATCTAGATAAGGAGGAAAGAATATTTCTGGTCGGCTCCACAATGGCCGAACAAGAGAAAGGGGAGTTGCTCCAATTGCTACAACGTAATTTAGAAGTATTTGCGTGGAGCCCATACGAAATGCCAGGGGTTGACCCCACCTACATCTCCCGTGCATTAAATGTTGATCCCTCAGTCAAGCCAGTGAAGCAGAGAGGACGGCGCTCGGCACCGCACTATACTAAGGCAGTGACAGAAGAGATTGGGAAGTTGTTGGATGCGGGAGTGATCAGGGAGGTTCAGTATCCAAAATGGCTCGCCAATACTGTAGTAGTCCAGAAGAAGTGTGGGAAATGGCGGGTGTGTGTAGATTTCACCAACCTAAATAGGGCTTGCCCAAAAGATAGCTTTCCCCTCTCGAAGATTGATCAACTCGTGGATGCAACGGCGGGACATCAACGCATGAGTTTTTTAGATGCATATCGGGGATATCACCAAATCGCTTTGGATCATCGCGACCAAGAGAAGACTGCGTTTATCACCCCCAGAGGTACCTACTGTTACGAGGTGATGCCGTTCGGCCTCAAAAATGACGGGGCAACCTTTCAGAGAATGATTACGAAGATGTTCCCCAAGGTCTTAG